>JAOVYX010007163.1:0-36057 GCA_035668315.1 Drosera spatulata | reverse complement strand
TACCATATACGTGATTAAAGAGGTTTCATCACTTGATCGTGGTTTGAAGAGTACTTGTGGACAGATTTGACCCTTGACCGAAGAAAAATCCGTTCAATACAAATGGTAATGAATTAAGTCAAAACCAAATTTTTATAATTATGGAACATCATGAGGATTAATTCTGAAAAGTTTCATAATTTTTCGCATAGCCGTTTAAACGAAACAATTCGTCAAAGACAGTGCATGAAAATCTGTCCTAACCAGTTTTTCAGATTTTGTATCCGAGTTTAAAACAAGCATAACTACTACGTTTCTCAACCAAATTGGGTGATCTTTATCCTGTTGGAAAGCTAATGGAGTCCTCTACAACTTTGTCTCAAGTATTACTTGCTGAATCAGGCTCTAAGCAGGTACAAAACACACACTGTTCTCAAACATCAAGACAGTCCAAGATCAGGACTGCTTGCACCATTTAATTTATAACTTCAAGAATTCAAATCCATATATAACGAAATTAGATTCGTTAGAAAGCTAAAAAATAGAGGTATCTTCACGAATTATTTCGTGATTTTGAAGATCAAATTCAAAGCTTTCAAAGCTATTCAAGTGAGGTGCGAAAACCATAATATTTGAGCTCACCCACGAATACATGTCATCCTTGCGCAAGGCTATGCTAATCTTCTTTGCATCGTTCTACCTTATCAAAACGTTCTTGATGATCACCGGAAAGGTTGCAGCGGTGTCCAAGATGGTGGAGACGTGAAGACAACGAGATGAGTAAGAAAGAAACCCACGCGCGGCTAGCTTCTTTCGTCTTTGATGATCAACATGGCCGCGGCTCTAGCAAACACCATGGCCGGCTGTCCTTGGCTGCTTGGACAGGTTAGCGACGTAGCATGGAAGTCATCCAAGGTTAAAGATGATGATGGCAGCGACTAAGGAGTGGCGGTGCGTGCGGCTCAAGGTGGCGCGAATGGAGGGAGAGAACTCACGCGGTTTCCTCCTCTCTTTTTCCCTTGGCTGCGCATCTGCCCTGGGCTTAGTGGAGTTGATCATGGAGCGGTTAGTGAGGAAGCTAGTGGCGGTGGGTGGTGGTGCGCATGGTGGAAGTGGTTGGTGCGAATGCATGGTGACGAGGTGGCCGGTGCAAAGTGTGCGTGGTGATGCTGTGATGTTGAGTGGAAGAATGCAAATGAAAGTGAAAGTGGAGGAATTGAAAAATGGAGGGAAAGAGTGGATTTGAATAATTTGGTCCTCGTCAATCTATTTTTATCTCAGTTTCGTAAAAATAATCTTCCGTTAATTAATTCGTATCGATTTAATTGTATCAAACACATTAATATCGTATTCGTTTTAACAATATAACTTTCTGAGATTAAAAACCGTTACGTTATAATAGTATAACGTTGATTCGTACGTTAAAAATAAATCTGCGATCATAACGTCTCTCGATAATTAATCATTGTCGATTTAATTATCCCAAATATTTTATAATAATATTTCGTTCAATGATCGCAGATTTTCAGGCTCAAACATGTGTCTCAAATGTATAATAACTTTAACGATGTAACGTTCATCGTTCTTAAATTTTTATTTACGCGTTCGTTGCATACGCTTCATACGTATAGTTTTAATCCAAAATATATATTTAAATCCGACAAATTTTTGGGTTATTATAGTATTATACAGCGGTCATTTTTTTCAATCTAATTATAAATTTTTTATTTTAAAAACAAAATAAAAAGATATTAAAGGGATATGTAAAGAAGAAGACAATTCTTGTGTAGGAAAAAATAAAACATTTTCCACAAAGTATATATTCCGCCTGTCCCACTTATTTTATAATGTTTTGATTTTGTACGTATGTCGATGCAAAATTTGACACTTATGTAACGATAATTAGACTTTTTTTATATATAAATTTATCTTGAAACTTTTGTGTATGTTACATAATTCAATCCAATACATATTGCGAGACGATCAAACGTGATTTAATATGAAAACGAAAATTATATTCATGTATATAAAATAATACAAATCACATACATATTGTAAAATATGTGGGACCGGGATAATACGATTGAATGATAAACTTTTAGAATATTTGCATTTAAAATTAATAATTTTGAGTATTATCGTTCTCAACTGAATATATCAACTCTCATGATTCTCATAACCAAAAAGATTGATCTAAATGATATCATGTCAGTCCAGATCCAAGTTCACAAACTTAAACCTTATGCTGAATGACTCTCTTATTTTTATGCTTCTATGGACAATTTTGCCCCTTGCTCACTTCACCCTCAAACTTTGCCCCACAGTCGCAAAAAGGTTCCCGACTCCGACTCCTCCGCCGTCGCATTCCGCTCCACGGCGGCGATTTCAATACTCAGATGATAATCTCAGGTTACCAATTTTTTCCTCATTTTGCTTCCGATTTGGATGAATTCCGACATTCATGATTTCGCAGTTTTTGATACTCGTCTCGTGGCTCATAACATGATGGGATTGTGGGACGAAAATGGAGTAATGAGTTGTTGTATTGTGCGCGAGTGTAGAAAGGTACTAAGATAATGATATAATTTACGGATCGTTACCACGAGTTCAGGCTTTTGGTAGCGTTGGTTCTCTATAAGAGTACGAGGTGACATGAGTTCAAGAGTTCGGATCTTAGTTAACCATGTTATTCAAACTGATATTTAAGATGTGATGTGACGAGTAAGGTGTATTGTCCATGCTTCAGGCCTCAATGAGAGATATTCTTGGTGAGAGACATGTTAAGTCAGAGTCTTCTGGGGTAAGCTCAAGTTTTTGCTAGAAATGATTTTTCGACATGAGATCAGAGTAGGTGTGCCATGGTTTATCTTGCGCCGCCTCTTGTTTAATTAGAACTTGGTGTATGATAGGTTAGTACATAGTGCACTTTTTTGGCACACGAGAGGCATTCTCGTGAAGACGAGTGTTGAGTTACTAATTATATTGTGGTTTTGCTACTATTGACTCGAACTTTCTATTGAATTGGTTCTAAACAAAAATAATGAAATTAATTTCATGAAGGTATGAGGTTGCTCCGAGTTTTGGTCTTATAACTGAATACTTTTCCAACCGGAAAGTTTTCTCATACCTCACTATCATAAATTGATGCGTGTCATAATCGACTGAGTGGAAGAGATTTTTTTTTCCATGTGAGGTGTTTGGTTTTGCTAACTTGTTATCATCCTTGCTAGTTACCTAGCTTATTGAATCGTGGAGCATATCTGTGAAATTGGAGCGGGCAAAGTATTTGTCAAGTAATGAGAGGAAGTGGAAATGTGGGAGAGGAAGTCGTGGCTCTACTCCGGAGCAGACTCTGTGACCCCCATTTCATTTTCTCTTACCTCTCTCGGTCCCCTGACAGCAACTACAGGTCTCTTATTCTTTCGAGAACCGGTATTATGATTCCATACAATTACTGACACTAAATATTTCCTCCTAGGAACATGTTTCTTTTTATTCTTCTGGTGATGTTTTACTGCATGTTTTTTTTTAGCAAGTTGAAGTTTATGCTATCGGGTTCAGTCACCGAGACCTGCAACAACTCAGTCCTGCTTCTTGGTCCTCGTGGTTGTGGAAAATCTGTGGTCTGCACTGTTCCTGTTCTTCTGTTTCTTTTATGTTCATTTTAATGGTTTCCTTTCTCTCATTTAATCTCATGGGTTGTGTTTGTGCTCATTAGGTTTTGGAGCTTGTTATAGCAAATTTATTGGCTGAATTCCCGGATATGATCTCGGTGGTAATGCTGCTAGGCACTACAGTTTCAACACATTTATAATCTGTGGTTCTGACTTGGACAAACAGCATATGCCCAGAAATGTCATCAGGAGCAGTGTATCGTTTTGGATTGAATTTGTCTGTTCTTTTTCTTATTTCTCGTATGAGAACAAGAACCATGTCCCTACTAGTTATCTTGATGTATGTTAAATATGTAAAAGCAGCAGAGAGTTCTTGGTTTTCTGGAAGCTGTTCTTCTTCTTCTTCTTTTTCTTTGGTAGCACTTAATGTTATCTCAAAGCTGAGCAATGATATGACCTTGTTGGTTGCAGATAAAGTTAAATGGGCATATGCACACCGATGACAACTGTGCGCTTAAGGTAACCCTTGTATTTTTTCCCCTTCAACTTATTACGCTTCTGTTAACGGCTTCATGAAGTTTGCATTCCTTTCGAAGATGCAATTTGAAGTTTATAAGAACTGATTATCCAATTTGAGGAAACAAACGGAAGTTAAATGGCTGTTATAATTGAGCCAGTGGAGGGTTGCTCTTTGTTTCTTATCCCGTACGGCTTGTAATAGTGTATTTTGTTTACTCCTGGTGCCTTGGCATTGCTTCTTTCTTGATAGGAAATTGCCCGGCAGTTGTGTGTGGAACACAAATTTTTGTTCTCCAAAATGGTATCTAGAGTTTTCATTCCACGTTCAATATTGATATTTTCTTATAATTACTTTGAGATTGACGTCTAATTTGCCGCTTTTGTAGGCATCATTTGATGATAACTCTGAATTTATGATTTCCATGTTGAGGTGAGTGTAACTGATTTCATGCGTCTGCAAGGTCACTATGCTTTGTTTGTTGGTTAGACATGCTGTTTACTGCATTTTTATAAACTGTTTCTCATGTTGCTGTCTACATATTTATGTTTATACAGAGAATGTGGTTTGGCCCACAAGACAATTATATTTGTTCTCGATGAATTCGATCTTTTTGCTCAGGTATCTTCTGATCCTCTTTGTTGTGCTCTTACACAAGACAATAACCTTAGTCCCCATCCTGGATGGCAGATACATATGGTGAGGCTCGAAATTGGGTATTTGAAATATTGACCACCCTTTATGGTTCTTTTGCAGGGTAAGCAGAAGTTACTTTATAGTTTGCTAGATGCTATGCAATCTGTAACATCACAAGCAGCTGTTGTCGGCATTAGTTGCAGATTGGTATGCTTCCTTTATCATTGCAGCCTCAAGCTTTTGTCTAAGATTTGTAACTCCACTGTAATTTTTAAGTACCTACACATATGTAGTTTGTTTGAATCCACTATTAGTTTTTGCAGATGGTTGTTGGATTTTCTGTGGCACGTAGTTGCAGTTCATATGTCATTAGGTTCAATGAATGGCTTCTGTGCATTATTTGATTTCACTCAATCAGTGCGTGCTATGCAGGATGCTGATCAGCTACTTGAGAAAAGAGTGAGATCTCGCTTTTCACACAGGAAGCTGTTGTTTTTACCTCCCTCTGAGGAAGATTACCAGAGGTCGCGCTAACCAATCCTATTTGCTGGTGTCCTCTGAATTCTTTTCTTCTGATTCAATTTATCTGGCTTATGCCATACTTGAGGCTTCTTGCTGCTATTTTTGCAGATTATTGGAGCATATATTTTTCTTGCCAGTGGATTCCACCCTGCCTAGTGATCATGCAGCTAAATTCAACATGGAGTTTCAGGTACTTCTTCCGAGGCTATAACTTGATTCACTGTACTGCATTTAACATCTTTTCTATTTATATTCTTTGAAAGAAGGTAACAATAGTTGAGCTTAACTTCATGCTGTATGAAGAACTGATACTTGTGTCGTTGAAGTACCGATCAATGCTATACTTGAAGCATCCTGTTCTAGTGATAACTTCATTCGTCATAGGAGTTACTAATTATCATTATTCCTGTATGTGATATATGTCACCTAATGGTCTTTGTCTTATTTCAGCACTTAGTGGCATAACATACTTAACCAAAGGCGTGTGAGAATTGTTGGATTATGATTATCACTAAAGTTCTGAAGGTTACACTGATTATGTCTGCTGTAAAATTCACTGACAAATGCTTGATAGTTCTCAGAAAATAATTGCTGACGACAGATTCAAAGATATCATTTGCAGTCTATTCGCTTCAGATTCAACAGTTCACTCCTTCTTGAGGTTCTTGTAAGTAGTCGCCACATCAGGATCGCCTCGATGTTCTCAAATTTTTCTCTTCTCATCTTAACTTTATACAGAATCATATGATGCACCTATGTGTATTTGTCTACTAGGTTTTCAGCCGTCTCCTCTATGGACTTGAAATCAGGATTTCCAACCCTTGAGAACTTCAAAAGCGCACTTCATTGTGTAGAAAGACAGCCAAAGTTTGAGTATCTAAAAGGTTTGCGGGAATTCATGACTTTCAGAAAGCTTTTGACGATAGTGCTCATGTTATTTTGTAGTATTATGTTTTTGTTTTACGTAAACCATTTTCTTTGTAGTAAATCTGTAAATGTTGCTCCTTGCGATGCTTTCTGTTCAAAGGAGAACGGTGCTGCCTAGGCATGTTTGGACAATGCTAAGAAAATACCGAAGAGTTCTCCTCGGTCTCATTTTTTCTTTTGTTTTGGGTTTTTGATTGGTCTTGCAGATTGTTCGTATGTAGAACTTTATCTACTGGTGTGCATGAAGAGGCTTGAGGTAAAAGAAAAAGCAACTTACAACTTCAATTCTGTAATGGAAGGTGTGCAGTGACTCCTTTGAGATTCTGTTAACCTAATCGCTGGCCAAGTTATATTTCTTAACGAACATGTTTCCTTGCAGAATACAAGATGATACGAGACCGCGCATTGCCTCACGGACGAGGTGTCTGCCTACGGGTACATATGAAACTACTTAAAGCAAGTCTATACGATGATCATGCACATCTATGCTGATTATCTTGCGCTCTCAACTTCTGCAGGCCTTTGAGCACCTTCTCCAAAGTGAACTAATCTCCTTCACAGATGGGAAGGGACACAACCAGTCCATCGAATTTCGACCAGTGAAGCTGTTAATTTCATTCCATCAACTCCATCAAAGGTTGAAACTGAGCGACTTCTCCAATGTAAGTTTGTCATATGTGCTTGACTTTTAGAACACTGTCACTCAATATAGGAAATCCTTGCATGCTTCTGTATTTTGATGATTATATCAAATGATTTCTCATATATCATATCGCTTGCCTCTACAGAGCCATCTGCTGAAGCTGTTTGATCAAGTGGGTCAAAAATGCTGATCCCTTGTCGCTCAATGCCCAATATAGCCTGGTGTTGCACGGTGCTATTTGTGTAGACGATTCCGAGCTCCTGCATTATTCCTCCACAGCTGATGCGCTTTACTTGATGTGTCGAAAACTTTTGCTCGAGATTCAGTATCCCTCTTCGCCTGGTCTTACTTGTTGATGGTTAAGTTAAGAGGCAAGAATTGAGTTGCCTGAAGATAGCTCCATTGTTAGTGCTGTAGCAGTTTGTAGACTTGTCTGTTGGGGTTTCTGATCTAATGCGCTGTTGTAGAAAACTTGAAAATGGGACTTGTTCTTGAATGAGAATTATTTTGAAACTTGTTCCTTGTCTTGTCTCTTGGTTGTTGGGGAAATCATTCATGATTTTCTCTCCCATTCAATGACCTAAACAAACCCCATAAGATCAAGAGGGTTTGTTTCACTGGAAGTCGACTCTTTCCTCTAGCCATAAGCTCATGGGGTTATGACATCTCCTATGTGCATAAAAAAAGCAATCTTTTTATTCCCTCCATCTCATAATTTTTACTGACAGCATATGCATCGAAACGTTTCGTTTTTATTTTTAACGATGTGGAAAAATTCTTAAATTAGTTTAGTATTAAAGTTCACAATTTAATTTATCATTAATATTTCTAAATTTTTTATAAAAATGATGTTTGATCGTACTAAATTAGACCTCAAATACCTGCCATTGTAATCTTTTTTCATGTGGAGGTAGTATTACTTTTTCTGTCTCATTATAATTGTGATATAATTTCTTCGTCTCAAATAAACTGCGATAATACATTTCTATGTGTAATTTAGTATGATCAAATGTTGTTTTTTATAAATTGTTATGACACTAATGATAGATTAAATTATGAACTTTAATCTTGAGTCAGTTTAAGATTTTTTTAACATCGTTAAAAATAAGAATAGAATATATCAAAATACGTATCATCGTAATTTATTTGGATAGAGGGAGTATTTAGTAACCTTAAAATGATCAAAAGTCCAAAGTACCCTTATCACATCAACTCCATCATCAATACTTTGTCTCTTTCTACCCATTCATAATTTCATTCACTCAACCCCACAAACACCCAATGACATTTAGGGAAGATCATACAAAGTCAATTCACTCCTTAATTTTCGTATTGAATCAACACATCGTAATTTATTTGAGGCGAAAAAAATAATAAAAAATTGATTTGATATAAAATAGAGATAATTTGGATATTTGGTTCCTAAAAAAACAGAAGTAGATCATCTGCTGTTGTAAATACTATAGCACAATTGCTGTTAGGATGGTTTTTCTTTTGTTTCTTTTTTTTTCTGCATTTAAAAAATCTATTAAAAAAACCTTATTAAGAAAAATATCAATCCTAAAAAATAAAACCTAAAAAATCTTAATAAATATAATCCTATAAAAATTATATCCATAAAAATCCCAATCAAAAAACCAAAACAACCCCCGAACTATTAAACAAACCTAAATCGTTGATCGAACGGCTCGGATCTTCAACTGCACATGTGTATCTTTCCTCAAACTACATAGGATCCCAATTCCTACAAAACTTATTAATTTAAAAGGTGTTCAATTTATATGAAAAATCCATTTTAATAGAGAGCATTCGGACCACTTTTTCAATTTTATTTATCTATAAAGTAACCAACTTATTTTTTTTTATTCTAGACCATTTTGTTAAATTTTGTGAAGACTCTCCCAAAATAAAATAAAATTGATGTACGTCTTAAACGGGATTGCAGTACGTCTTCCTCGAAAGTATAGTATGCCTATACATTTTCAATAAAATGTAGTACGCCTTCAGTGAAAATCTAGTATGCCTTCACTTAAAATTGGTGCGGTTGGTATGCTGAAGATGTCATCGTCGGCGTCGTCAACTCACGATAAATCCATCAATTTCCAACAGTTGCAACACCAGTTCACAACCACTGCTTCAGGATAGATCATCAAGATGATATATCTGTTACAAAATCGACGATCCCGGAACCTACTCTGATCTCTAACGATGATTGGAGCAACAAACGACGAAATATCCAAAATCGAATGATGGGGACAGATTTGATAGTTGAGGGGTACGGATCTCACGGCTATCGTGGTCAACATGAGTGATTAGGGCACCATTCGACGTTGAGGCCGATGACGAGATGGTTGAGGCGGAAGATGGTTGAGACGACAACGGTGGATATCAAGGAAGACGAAGGAGTCGACGTTGTCGGACCAAAAGGGGAGATTGGCGGTGAAGTTGGCGACGGAGATGAAGGAGAAAGAGGGAGACAGATGATGATCGAAGAAAATTAGGATTAAAGGGATTATATTTATTGTGGTGAAGGAGGATAGATTTGACAAAAAATATTTTATTTTATGAAAAGTGGCCTTGTACGTAATACAAATATTTTGATTAATTTACGAAAAAATAAGATTGAAAAACGACCCTCTAAATAATTATCTCTTTATCCGTTATGAGCCTTATTGAGTAGAGGATGCTCTTTGAGCATTTCTTCTTTTCCAAGATTGGCTTAGCTCAACATAGGGAGCAAGTAGAGCTGCACTTAAGATTGACCCCTTACCCAATGCCTAAAAGCTCTTAGTTGAGCCATCAGCCTTGGGCTCTCAGTATGAAGGATCTTAGCCCCCGATTCGAACATCCAATTTCTTCAATTTTCATTATCTGAAGGATGCCTTATACTTATATGTTCTTTCTTAATTTACTTATTGATTTTCTGACTTTTTTTTTTTTTTAAATAAGTAGGCCAATCGAAGTAAAAGGTTCTGGCCTTTAGCCAACCATGTGGCGCACCCTCAGACCAATAGAAGGGGACCGGAGGGACAATCCCGACACGTAGTTCCCCAACGCGTCGCAACCAGACACCAGCAGAGCAAAGCAGAGCAGAACAACCCTCTAAGAAAGACCCACCTTATGCCAATGCCAAAGCAGCAACATGGCTTTAAGATATAACTCACTGCTTAGGTTTTGTAATTGGTCGACCAGCATATGAAGATCATCCCGGGTTATGATTTCTCCCGTACTTATCCCTTGTGTTAGTTTTTGAGCCACGTCCAACCAGGTGTGGTGGCCTCGATGAATTAAAGAAGCGGACTCTGAACTGGTGAAAGCTTCGATACCCGATGAATCTGTGACTAAGCATTAAGCTTCAGATCATCATTCTTTAGTTGTTTGCTTCAAGCATGCTTGCTTATAGAAAGATATAATGACCATACCAGCTGTGTCAGAGGAGACAGATTTTTAGTTCCTCATCTTCTATGATATCCCCTTGTGCTTCTATAAGGCTAATTTCTCTGCTTATATAAGAACTAGGGCTCACGAAGAGGCCCTGGTCCTGACTAAGGAATGGGATCCCCGAACTTTTCCTATTTTCTTTCTTATGTCGAGTTGGTAAGGCGATTGACTGCTAAAGATCTTGAATAAAGCTAATAGAAAGAAAGGCTAAGCCTTCCGTCTATTCTATTTGCTTGTAATGCTATGCCTATCAAAGTTGACGAATGCTTCTGTAACCTTAGACTCCTTATGAGCATTGTTTCTATCTACTATTAGATAAATAAAAAGAACCGTCGCGTCAGGACTTTCTTTCTTAAGAGGAGAGGCGTGCCAATCCGCTGATAGAAGCGCATAGTGTTGAAATAAGGCCTAAGAAGGACTTTCCCGAGGCTGGGCTCCGAAGTATCTATTCGAGGTCGAAAGCCTCTTTATTAATCAACTTGGGAGGATTCATTAACTTGAAAGCCAAATCGACTACAAGCTATATTCATATTTAGAATCCTCCCATCTATCAAAAAATGCACAATATCATTTGATCCCGCTTAACTTCTCTTTACTTCATAACCTATATTTAGGGCTTTGGCCTTGCCAGACCACTCCTCCGTCCCACATTAAACGTGACATTGGATTTTTCATGGGAATTAATATGTGTATTGATGTTTTTTATAAAGATCAAAATAACCTTGAAGTTGTGTGAAAAAAAAAAAAAGAAAAAAATAATGATAGTGGGATGAGTTATTGTGATATAAAATAATTAATATATGTGTTTTGATATGTTTTGAAAAAAAAAATTAATTAAAAATATTCTAATTTTTATAAAATATCCAAAATAAAAAATATTATATTTTTTTATAAAAAGGAGGGACTTTGTCTTAATTTATCTGGACGGTAATTTCGTCAACTCAGTCTAACTACACATCTTGACTATCCACTCCGTCCAACACTAACCTATCTGACGTCACACACATAAACGCACGCAACACTGTGATTTTGACTTCAATACGGTCCATCTTTCAACTTCAACTAAACCCTAGTCGCATCCCGGCCTTCGATCTCCGGCGACCGACGCTCTCCGCCGCCTGCTGTCTCGGCCGCTGTGATCTCTGCAAATCCAAGGCGGTCTTTGAATTGCATACAAGGCAAGAGATTTCAGTTGAAAAGTTCTCAAATCATTTTTTACCAATGTGTGCTGAGGCGTTGATTGGGCTGTGTTAAAATCGGGATCGATTTCATGAGGAATTCCGGAAACGGTTCTGTCCACGATGGGAATATCTCGGTTATTGTTATCGAAATCGAGATCGGTTTTCTTCCAGAATTGTAGTTTCAGAAATGAAAGAAAAGTTTTTGTTGTTATTTTGCTGCAAGGAGTAGATCGTACGTGTATGCATCGAAATAACTACGAGAAACGATGCACATTTTGCTTGCTCAGTGTCACGAGAGGCTCTAGCAGTCGTAAAAACACGCTGGGAGGCGCTACATGCCTAGCGCTCATGCTTTTGTTTGATGGAAGTAGTTGGAATATGGATGATTCTGTAGTTTCGAGTGCAGTGTCTCTATGCTCCGTCTTTTGTCTTACAATATGTTATTAACAGACAGGACTAATCAGCAATTGAAATGTGAACAGTGTAACCATTAACAATTAACTTTAGACTACCGACTAAGCATTAACTGTCCATGCACTAGAAGGAAGGTACCCTGACCACCTTGCCACCTCAGGCAATGTCGACTCATATTGATGTAGTTGCATTGAGATTATTTCATCAGCTGAATATATCGATATACTTCCCTCATTGCTGATTTTGTTGTGGTCTTTGCAGATGGCGAGATGGGATGAGATCTTGTCCCTTCCTGTACAGAATCCTCCTAAATTGGAGTTCTCATCTTCTGATCTAGGATGGTCAAAAGTAGAAGGTTGGCATAACAATATGGATAGAGTTGCTCTTATTCCCTTTGCTAGAGTAGATGATTTTGTCAAGGGTGAAGCCTCGAATGAAGACTGCCCGACAAGATTTCATGTCGAAGCCAGGAGGAGGCGCCCTCAAGAGGGTCCATTCAAGGTTAAGATCGATGGCATTCTTGAGTACATCTTGTAAGTTTTGCTCGTCATTTGCTCATTAGAAGTTTGATACGTGTACGGGTGCATGGTCTTTTTGTCGCTTTGAGGAACATTGATGATTAGTAGTTCGGCTTAGTTTTGTATAAATTCGTCTCACTTTTCCGTCTTGAATTTCTAGGTATTGGTGTTCCTTCGGTCCAGATGACCATAGAAAAGGTGGAATTATTCGACCTAGTAGAACTACATTCTCACCTAAGAAGACCCCAGCAGGCAGGCCAAATACAAAAAGAGGGTGTACTTGCCACTTCATTGTGAAACGGCTAATAGCTGAGCCATCTGTAGCACTGATCATATATAATCATGATAAACATATTGACAAGAAGGGTTCACCTTGTCATGGTCCTCAAGACCAGATGGCCGTTGGAACGCGTGCTATGTTTGCTCCCTACATCTCCGAGGATCTTCGACTCCGGGTACATTCATTATTGTACGTTGGGGTTCCAGTTGAGACAATTATGCAGAGGCATAATGAATCAGTAGAGAAACAGGGAGGCCCATGCAATCGTGATGACCTTCTTACGCATAGGTATGTGCGGCGACAAGAAAGGAGCATTCGACGCTTCAATTATGAGTTCGATGAAGATGATGCAGCCAGCCTGAGCTTGTGGATTGATGTTCATCAGAATTTCGTGTTCTTTTATGAGGAGTTCTCTGAAAACCAACCTGTTACTATTGGTATTCAAACGGAATGGCAGTTGCAACAGATGATTTGCTACGGCAATCGCAGTCTTCTGGCAGCTGATTCACGGTTTGGAATGAATAAACTAAAGGTTTGTTCTTCTCTTCTTTTTCCTACTGCGATCAGTCTCCCTTAGAACATTGTCTTCAAGCAAGGTTCTAACTTAATTGCCTACTTTTGGCTTTGTCCAGTATCCCGTTCATACTCTTCTTGTGTTTGATTCGAACAACAAGGCTATCCCTGTAGCTTGGATTATATCCCCTAGGTTGGTCGGGGCAGATTCTTATAGGTGGATGCGGGCTCTTTATAACAGAATTCAGACTAAAGACCCTGCATGGAAGTTGGCAGGTTTCATAATCGATGATCCTTTAGTTGATGTTCTGGCAATCAGGTTTGCTTCTCTTTTGTTTACTTTTCTCTCAAGAATGTTAGATGATGAGGTGGTAGTCTTAACTTATTCTTCCATCTATTCGCCATTAATTCAAGAACAAGAATTTCTGATACTATATCATCTGAAAGGGACGAAAATATTGGTAATTTCGGGAACACTCGTGCCATAGACCTTGAGAAAAATGAGAGGCAGAGGCATTTGACAGTTTTGAGTCTTTTGACCATTGAGACCATCATCCAACTCAAAGAGCAGGCTTTTGGTTCTCTTTTGTATTTGTTCAATTTCTTAGTAGAACCGCTACATCTCTCTGTCGTTTCTTCCAGGGATGTATTTCAGTGCTCGGTGCTGATTTCTTCGTGGCGGATTCGTCATGCATGGCATAAGAACTTAGTGAAGCGGTGCTCAAATAGTGATACACAACTACAGATATGTAAAAAACTTGGGCAGGCAGTGACCGAGGTATGCAAGGGGCACGGAGCAATTGATCTGTTTCAGGATTTCATGGACGATTTCATTGACAGCGCTGACTTTCTGGAGTATTTCAAAGCTATCTGGTATCCTAGAATTGGTGAGAACTGTCTTCTTTATTTCCTTTCCTTGTTCTCAAATTTTTTAGACTTTTTAGTTCCTACCAAGGCATTCTTGATATTCTGATTACTCTCAATCATGATTAGTAGTTTCCTTAGTTGTATGGGGAGCATGGAACTTAGAAACTACATGGGATGAACAGAAGCCATAGTATGCTTCATGTTTCGATTACCTTCAATGTATGATATGCTCCTTGTAACATAAAATGATCCTGTTTCAGGGTGTTGGATCACGGCATTGCAAAGTCTTCCACTTGCAGGCCAAGAAATCAGTGCAGCAATTGAATTTTATCACAACCAACTGAAGACTAGATTGCTGAACGAGAATGACTGCAGTGTGTATCATCGGGTAGATTGGTTGGTTGACAAGCTGGCCAAAAGAGTTCATTCTTACTTTTGGCTGGATGAATATCCTGGAAAGGAAGATTTCTCGCGATATTCAAAAGATGAATGGATTAGTGGTTTAACATGTTGGCGCAAAGCATTGGAGATCTCCGACACTGATGTGATTTTAGAAGACCAATATGCAAGAATTCTTGAGGAGCATGAGCCAGATAAGGTTTACACAGTGTTGAACCCAGGTTCTGAATTCGCCATATGTGATTGCAGTTTCTCACAAGTGGGCAATCTCTGTGAGCACATAGTTAAGGCCATGATGATATGTCGCACTAAGGGGTCTGCTGATACATCTATCAGCTTACATCAATATAAAGAAGCCTTGCTCAAAATCCTGAACTGCCCACCACACGACTGTTTAATACGTGATCATGCTGTTTCCCTGGCAGTCTTTATGCAGATGGAACTCAACTGTAACAATGGCTTTGACAAGGATGACATGCTTGATGATGAAGTAGAGAGACAGTCTAGATTTGCACTTTCTCCTTCTCCAGACAGAGGAGCAAGTGAGGATCAGAGTAAGTAACTATAACTGACTGAGATCTCGTCGACCTACTATATGTTATTCATAAATAGCATCATGTGTTATCTCCAAAAGCGCAAGTACCCCTATAGTTTTTTTTTTTCCTCCAACTCTTCTCATAGCTTTTCTTCGATCTGTCCACCCTGTCCGTTTTTATCTTTAGTGATGACTAACGGGATTATCTTCCGCTGCTGATTGTGCAGTGGATGCAAGTTCACAATGAAGGAGGTGAAGACAGTTGTAGGACTGTGGCACCATATTGACAAATGGGTAAAGATAGCGGCTGCTTGGGAGCAAAGACCGATGCGGTGGATTTCTCGAATAGAAGGCAGAAGAGGCCGTCCAGGATTCTCCAGTTCCATGCTGCATCTTCAAAATTGCAGAAAACAAGGAAAGATGGGCTGCCACTTTAAAGGAGGTAATTTGCTTGTTCCAAGCTTAGTTCTCAACTTAGGAATTACGATACTCGATATGACTGTGCAAGGATCAAGTTATCACTCTTACATGCGGAATAACTTTTTTTCCGGTCTTTATGTCCAATTCAGTGTCTTGTACCGCTTGTTGCTGTTATGATAATGTTTTTCTATTATGGATCTAGTTGAACTATACACAATCAGTTCATGTTATATCATTATAACCCTGGTTTTCATTTGGTGTTATTCCTTATAATGATGGACATACTATATTTCTGCTGTTTGTAGGATCAGATCATAGGTACGCTCTGTCTCGTCATCCACCATTTGCAAACCACGAATGCCTCTACTTCAGGGCGACTCTGTGATCCTGAATTTGCCTTTTAGGAAGACGGTGTGCGATTGACTGTGATGGTGGCGCCTTCCTTTTCCCAGGAACACTAGAACTTGCTCCAGAAGTTTGAGTTGCATGTAGATAAATGATGTTTTATTTGGATTGTCTAGCTTAATCTTTCCATTTCTATGAAATGATATCTAGTCGATGTGTTATTATGCAAGTTTTTTTACTGTATATAGTCTTCAGATTTATGACGAGTATCGCTTCATTTTATCGTTTACCTTATGGATGTTATTTTTCTTTTTGTTCGTTTTTTAGCAAAGAGATGCTCATGACAAAAACTGGAAGTGGTGTGAATCCAATGATTTAGCCATATGTGATTAGCCATTTGAGACTTCTCAATCCTATGATTTCGCAATATGTGTTTATTCACAAATTAATGAAATCATCAATTTTGAAACTACTATTCTGTCCCTCGATTCTTATAATAATATGAATGTTATTAAAAAAGTTCATTCATAATTTTGATTCTTATACCAAACAATGTTCGAACGATATATCACCTCCGGACGATTATATCATTTCTCCATGTAGGGGTGAGTATGGTACAGGACGGTCCAATATCGAACTGTTTTTCATTCTATTCTGACTTTTTCGGTTCCTTCAAAAAAATTTGTCACATTCCGTATCAAATTTCATTTTATTCTGACTTTTTCGGTTCCTTAAATAAAATTTGTCACATTTCGTATCAAATTTCTGGTTTCGGTCCTCGATCTTTTTTTTTTTTTTTTGAAAAACCCGATTTTTTTTTATTCTTTCTGTACATATTCAACTTATAAAAATATTAAAAAATGTATCGATGTCTAATACCTAAATTAACATCAAGAAAAAAAAAACAATAGATGGCAATTTTACAAAAGAACAAGGTTGTCGCTACACTACATTACTAATAACAAAGGTAGGCCATGAAAATAACAAACATGCACGAATGATTAATAGTGGCAAAAGCAAAAAAAAGAAAACAATGCAAAAAGGAGTATCAAAAGACTTAAAACAACAAGAACAAACGATAGATATGTGTTGTTTTTGGCTTTGCGATATGTTGGCATTGAGATAGCTTGTGTGGCTCTCTCTTTTGATTTTTGCTTCTTCTTTTTCTTCTTTTCCTGAAAAAAAGGATCTTGGTATTTAATAAGTATTGAAAATGAGTATCATAATTTTATTAGACTTGTACCCTTTAATATTTCACTCCAAATCACCAAGTATCATCGTTTAATTAGTATTGAAACAATAAAACTAATGATGTTAACTATACCGATTCGATCCGGTACAATAGAATGGTTCTTAAAAATAATTAGAGTACTATCTTGCACGTTGTATAGGTTTTTTAATCATCATTTTTTTTATATGTTAAATAGTAACGTTGTGTATGATCCTTTTATATATCTACGTGTTAATTAAATTATAATTTTTATTTTGATTGTGATTTTGTGTATTTATATGTTTTATTTTGATTTTGTGATGTTTTGTTTTTATTAATATTATTTTATGTGTATATATATATATAATAGTTATAGTAGGATTCTTCATAATCTTTTTATATATATATAAGAATAGGATTGTTAATAATCTTTGTAGCAAGGATTCTTTATATTTTTTATTATAAAGATTATAAAGGTTTTTTTAATAAAATTTTATATTGAAAAGATTTAGGACTATTTAAAAAGATTGTGACGTCTCATAACTTGATGTCCCATGTTCTTGATATCTCACAAAATTATTTTGTGTATTTACATGTACTAGATTGCTACCACGGGCTTTTTTGTGATCATATCTTAACATAGTTTATGATTATTTTTATATGTCTATGTGTTAATCAAATTATATATTTTTATTTTGATTGTGTTAATTAAGATTTTATTTGTTCATAAAGAATTTATAGCAAGTATTCCTTATATTTTTTTCTAAGTTTTTTTATATAAAAATTTAACATTTGAAAAAATTCAGGATCATTTGAAACGATTGACGCGCGTTGCGCAGGCTTTTTTGTGTGATCATTTTATATTTTTATATGTCAAATAATAACATAGTTTATGATCATTTTTATGTGTCTATGTGTTAAAATTATATATTTTTATTTTGATTATGTTAATTAAGATGTTATTTATTAGTACAGAATTTATAGCGAGGATTCCTTATATTATTTTTTATGAAGATTGTAAATTTTTTTTTTATAAAATTTAACTTTTAAAAAGATTAAAAATTATTTGCAAAGATCGATGATGTGTCATATCTTGACGTCCCATCTTATTCACATCTCACAAAATCGCTTCGTATATATATATATAATAGATTTTTTATTATAATGATTGTAAAGTTTTTTTTATATAAATTTAACATTTGAAAAGATTAAGAATTATTTAAAAAGATTGATGGTGTCTCAACATCATATATTCTTGATGTCTCATAAAATAATTATAGATATATATATAATAGATTTTTCATCGCATATCAACTTTCTGATTTCTTTTATTATAATTTTCGTTGTATATCTATATTTTTATGATCAATTTTTGACCGATAGGATACGGTTTTGATGGATCTCGATACCGTTTGATAATTCCGTATTCGTTTAACTCACTATGGAAACCAAAGTGATCAAGACATGCCTTCACATCCAAGAAAAAAAAAAAAAGAAAGGAAACGAACAAGAAAAAACCCAGAAACGAATACAATCTCGAGAGAATCGCAAGCGACCAAGCCCAGAATCACAAATCCCACGCCGAATCCCCTTCGCCGCCGCCGCCACCGCGCGCCACCGCATCTCTCCGTCACCAAATCAAGCCCCTCAGAATCCTCAATCCCCCTCGATCGGATCAATGGACGGAGGAATCGCTGGAGTCGGAATCGGAGGGGGGACGTTAGCGGAGATACATCAGAGCGCGAAGAAGCTGGTGATGAAGACACGAGAAGGAATCGAGAGACTCGAGAGGCTGGAGTCGAGCGGCGGGATGGAGCCGCCGGAGCTGTCGTATTCGATCAAGAAGGATATATCTCAGTTGCAGGGGCTTTGTGTTGAGATGGATCGGCTTTGGAGATCGGTTGCGGTGAAGTCGCATCGCGATCTGTGGAGAAGGTGTGGATTGTAGGGGAGGATTTGTGGTGGTGGTGTTGAGTTAGGGTTTGGATGATGCATTGCTTGTGTTTTGATGTGTGTTTGATTGTGGTGTCAATGTTGTTTGTTGCTGTTGATCCGATGAGTGTTCGTCGTAGATGTTTGTGCTGGAGTGCCAATTGCGATCTTGTGTTGATCTAGGTCGAAATTAGTTATCCAATTGGCACGATTTCGGTGATCTTCATTTGAAAATGAATTTGGATGGTGAGTGATAACGAATCGAATGTTGTGAATTTGGATGGTGAGTGATAAGTGATAACGAATCAAATGTTGCGAATTTGGAGATTCAAGTTTCACATGTGAACGAGTCTTTGACTTATGAGTAGACTTTATCATGTTCGGTGTTCCTTCCGCTTGAAATTCGACATCAGATGAGTTTCCTACTAGGTAAATGTTTAGGATATAACCTTAGGTGACATATAGGAGGTTGGTGAATTTGCCTTCCTGTGCATAGCTTTAGAGCTCGGAGATAATGAATTCCCTGCTGTGCTCTTGACTAGATAATCATTTTATAGATGAATGTAAGTTCTGATTGTGGTTTTTTGTTATGTACGGTTAGGATATCATTTGTTGTATTGTTGAGCATACAGTATGGTTTTTCTTGCTATATGGTGATTAAATGCAATAGCCTTCATGTGCAGAAAAGTGGAGCAAGTTGCTGAAGAGTCGGAGTCACTCAAAGAGAGTCTGGATAGGTACTTTTTAAGACATCAGAAGCGGACAGTGGAAGCAAAAGAGAGGGCAGAGTTGCTTGGAAGAGTGGTATGCTCTGCTCCCGCTCTTTCTATGGGCAAAACTTATGAAGTTCTATTCACCAGTAGTTTCATTAACTGAAGGGTTCCTCACTAATTGCATCATGTCTTAGAATGGAGAGTCGGATCATGTTCTGAGGATCTTTGATGAGGAAGCACAAGCTCTGCAATCGGCACGTAATTCTGCTCGGATGATGGATGAGGCATATTCAACCGGGGTGGCTATCCTGTCTAACTTTTCTGCTCAAAGGGAACGGATGAAGGTATGCGTGTTGCAGTCCTTATGTGAATTCTTGTGGACATATATGACAGTTGTTCCTGAAATGTCCAGCCCTGCTGTGTCTAATGAGTATGCTAGTCCTCAGTTTACATGAAGATATGATGAATAGTAATTGCAAAACCCTTCAACCTTTGATATTCTTGACCGGACTAGTATCCTTTATTTAGATGGCATTGATTCCTCTATAGATCTGTATTTGTTGAAGCCAGTACATGTTCTAGGAGTAACTGTAGAAAAGGCTGCGAAAATGGAACTTATGTGTCGGTCTGTCTGTTTATGCCAATATGCAACCTAGACTCACCTAGCTTAGACTTTGTACAGGGTAGTTGCAAAAGAACTTTATATAATGAATGATGATCGCTATATTGAAAGTAAAAGTTTGATCCACATAGAGTACTGATCAAGTGACTCATTATTAAGAGAACTTAAGACAAAGTTTAAGAGTTCATATGGCAAATATTAAGAGAACTTAAGACAAAGGTTAAGAGTTCATATGGCAAATATTAAGAGAACATACGAATTCCTCCTCACTTTATAGAAGCATAGCAGGCATGAGGTTCATACTATCAGTCTATCAGGAAAATAATGAGATAATAGAGAATCATTCTACTTTTGATCAAGTTGTGAAGAAATAAACAGATGCAGCTAAATATTACCATTTCCTGGTTTCCTCGTCATCTCTTAACGCTTGTTTTTGTTCATGACTAATATCATCATGCAGAGCGCACAACGCAAGGCACTAGACATCTTAAACACAATGGGTCTCTCCAACTCCGTCCTAAGGCTAATCGAGAAGCGGAATCGAGTTGACATGAGGATAAAATATGCTGGCATGATCCTGACTGTCATCGTTGTGATCATGTTCTGGAGGTGGACACATTGAGATGCTTTCATGGTCACATTGAGATGCTTTCATGGTCAGCAAGTGCACTCTTCCTTGCGTATGGTGCTCATGTCTTGAACTTCAAGTAGTCTCCTGGGAATGGATCAACTTTGGTAAATTGGTGCAGAGATATATGGATCGGGATGTTAATGCTGAAAAATATTGTACTTTTCACTTCCTGTGATGGAACATCGTCTTAGCCGAGTTGTGTGTGGAACGTTAGACAAAAGGTTCGTCACTGCAGTGGGCGTGCTAGCTGCTTTGTGTCGATATTCTTCAACGCGGGAGTGACTGGCTGTTTTGGCTACTAACATGATGACATCAATATTGAAAATTCGTAGTTTTTCACATCAAATGTATTAGTTTTATTTTTATTTTATTTTTTAATAGTTGAGTTTCATGCTGTGAATATCATGATTAATATCGCAAGCAAGGTCGATGATTTGGCAATGAAGTACAATTAGCAACGTCATAGATGTATATGAACATACATACAGGGAGGGATTCATGTCCTTGTCTTCGCCTCAAGGACCGACCTTTTGCGTGAGAGGAGACCATTGTTCATACAAACACAGCTTCTATTTTCTTTCTAGTCGACATTTCATAGCCCTTCGATCACATATTGAACAACAAAGAGATGGTATTGGTGATCATCCACTCAAGTTGCAAAGTGTACCCAAAATGAAAATCAGGTCCTTAGCTCAATCCCGCAAACAACAAAACAAGAGTACATATTGTCATATAGAATTAGGCATCAGATGACAGACATTAGACAACAGATTTTCCTAAAAACAGAACGCAGTCTCAAAACAATTTGATCTTATAGTAAACTAGAAACTGTGTACAACGATATCGATTCGTCTCCCATACATTCATTTCTCTTTTTGGCAAATCCGTTGAATTCCCCAAAGCCTTTTCTATTGTAGCAGCACCAATTCCATGGAAGATACTGTTCGCTTCCGGTTCCTTACTGCTGGAATGAGCCAGTCCTTCTAATCAGAATCAAATGCAGGCAAAATTAAACTTTAGGAGATAAAAACTCGCATGATCACATCATCTGCTACTTTCGGTTGTCCTGTAACGTCACCATAGATCTTAGAACGCTGGGGTTTATCGAATCAGCAAGGGCGCCTTTTTCTGAGATTGAGAGCGTTTTCTCCTTCACGTAACTCTGGAGCTTCTTCGCCTCAAAGTCAAGCTGCTCTTGATCTGCATAATAAAGGAAATGTGCAGAGTCTCATGTTTGCTCTACCATTTCAAAATTTTCTTTCAACTGCTTTGAATATGGTTTGGGTGAAAAGGGAGGGGTTGGAGATAAAAACATGACGAGGTTTATGGCAGCTGAAGAACACGGAGTAAAAAGGATAACAACCAAATTACAGATTTCAGGCAAAGTTGCACCAGGACAGAATACTGTTCCTAACGTTCGTGAGTCATTGAGTTGAGCAAGAGGAGCACCTTTTTCGAGAATTGTATGAGTGGCATGAAACGGAACCCTAGCAAACACATCCGTTCCAGGGAACATCATCCATATCTTCTCAGCAGGATCATGGTTGCCACAGGTGGTACAAAGCTCTCTCACCAATAACTTCGACCCAGGCCCCTCGACCTCCTTCATTACAGACTCAAAAGCAGTAGGAACACTAGTCTTTGTTGTCCGAGCTTGCTTTCTAAGAGCGGTCAGCGCTTCCCTATTCCCATTCCGCAACTTATCATTCTCAACCATCTGCCATCATGGAGCAGAATTCAAAACAAATCATGCCTCAGGGCAGCTAACATTGAAGGGAAAAAAAAAAAACCAAAACAAACAAACAAAAAAAAAAAAAAAGGAAAAGAAAAAATAAGAAAAAGAAAAATGATTATACCAGAGAGGGTTCTTTAAGATTTCCGGTTCAAATATGCAGCAAAGAAATATATTTGAAAGAAATGAGTTGAATGATGTGTCTTCTTACTACTATTTTTTTTTTAATAATGCTTCTTCGTACTACTTAAATTAAGTTAAAAGTCGAAAATGCCGAGATTCTTTTAGCACGCCAAATTCTAATAAGAACACTACTAAAATTCATAGGTCTTGTTCAAGAGGCCCAACAGGATCATTTTCTGAGTATAGGCAACTTAATCGGACGGCTATTCTAACAAATCTCCAAGTAAAAACAATAATCACATTATCACGGGAAGCAAAGAGGATGAAATCTGCGAGACATTTCCTACAACCTCAACATTGGTGACTTAAAATCAGAACCTTTTCATGTTATTTAGCTTCGAACTCACAAGTTTGGCAAATGAAATCATGCGGAGTACTAGGCCTCTTGAGATTCTCTGGCAGCTCATATAACTCATTCCTTTCGAGAAAGCTCTCGCTTCAGTCTTTCAGAACAGGGACTCACATCAAGCTCCACATAAGTGTCTTAATATCGAAATGCACTTAACAGCTCTCTACCCATTTACAACTATTATAATATATGATTTAATCTCAAGAACAAATCCGGCACTCGAACTTACTTGTCGTCGAGCCAACAGTAGAAGATCGGCTTCAATTTCGACCTCGGTTAATACCCGCTTGAATTGTTCCATGTTCTCATCCATCTATCTGTCTTCCTTAAAAATATGACCTGATAGTCATCCAAAGAGAATCCAAACCAATCCTGTCAGAATAGCATACTAGAGCATAGTAGAGCATCAATGACTCAACTGCAGTACACCCATGAAATCCTGTCGAGGAACCACTCCAGTTCTATCAAAAGTCCAACCGAACCGATGGTAGAAGATCCATAATGGATCTTGACAGATCCATACAAAAATTTAAAAAATAAATTGGATACGAATAAGAACCTAAACCGAATGTCTTTCACCAACAGGACTAACGGTCGAGATAAATTAAACGATTTCCATCTCATGAGATGGCAGAGACGAATTAGGGTTTAGCTGTCGACGAAAAGGAAAAGGAGGAAGAAGGGAAGGCTAACCTGTAGAATTAGGGTTCAGGCGAGTGGAATGGTGAACGATAGACTTTGCGGGGAATGGGGGCAGGTGTGCCGATATTTGGGGACACGTGTCAGAGGGCACTTGCAGTTGCAGCAGTGTTCCTATCCCGTTCTGTAAAAGAAAACCAAAACATTTAAACATATAAATTGAATATATATCATGATATATTTAAATTGGTTTTTCTTTTATGTTTCAACCAGCAGGCCATGATTGCTGTAAAAGGAAGAGTTTTGCCAAATAAATGGGACCATCTGCTACGTTTTAAATTTTGAAACAGAACTCTTCACTTCCCCATCGTTTGCAATTGAAAAAAAAAAACATTTGCCAAGTAATCTGAAGCTCCCTGGGAAACTAAGGTTCGAACAAACTGGTGCAATGAGCTTCAAGCCACGAAGCCCATCAGGTGCAATGGTATTTTTCCCTGGATTTTCTTGAGTTGTATCAATTTTCAATGTATATAAACTGCATATAGATTTAGGGTTTGTTGAGCTGATGGGTTAAACTTGATAAACTGGTTTTTGTTTTCTGATTGGATGAACTGAACATAGATTTCGAATTTGGGTTATGATTTCGAGATCTTGATTTGGTTTCGATTTTTTTTATGTTTTGGTTATTTTTGATATTTTGGATTGGTTCTATGTTTGTTGGTCTTCTTATTGTTTCATTTTCATTGAGCAGGTATTAATAAACTTGAAAATATCGGTCGCTTCCGATGCTTCATCTAGTTCGCAGGGACAAGGTGTTCCTCACGAGTTTCGTCATGTTTATCAATGTGGATGTGGTCTCCCTCTTACACTAAAGAGAGCACATAATGAAAGAAACTCGGGACGTAGATATTATAATTGTCTCAATTATCCTGATGGTTGTAAGTATTTTGAATGATACGATAAAAAGAGGATGCTAAGATGAAAAATGGAGTATTACAATGAAGTGTTGACGGAGATGACAAATCTGAAGAAGGAGATTATTGCGTTATATTCTACCAAGAAATTGATATTTTGTCAATGTGTGATATTTTTCATGTTTATTTTTATCATTTTCAAGTTCATGATGATATAATTCTAATATTTTCGATACTTACTGTGTCGATGATGACTACTATATAAACGTCGCTGATGGAGTATCTAGTTCTTTAATGTAATGTAGTTGGTATTTATCATGTAATGTACTTGGCACTTAAAATTTTTAAGGGATCTATCTTGTTTGAGTATTTGATGTTGTGGATGGAGAAGTTATACGACTTGAAATGGAAATTGAAGTAATATAAGTCTTGTACAAAGAACAAGAGATGGCAGCAACTGCATTTTATTTACAATGATATGAATGGTTAAAAAATAGGATGAACAAGAAACCACATCAGTGTTGAATTTCCTAACCATATATAATTAGAACTTCCTGAAGTACTGGTGTACATAGTCATGAATGTTCAGAAAAACCAGTACATAGTCGTGAGAGTAAAAGACAAGGACAAATGGTAGATAAATTAGGAGCGAACTGGTGTACACGACAAGGGCTTTGACTAACCACGACGGACACCTGATCTCTGAAATTTGACATTGAATTCAACATTGTATTCATGGAGTCCTTCTAAGATACAGGCTATCACAACAAAAAACCCTGATCTACAACAAAGCAGCTTACCCTTAAGCAACAAAGATACAGGCTATCACAACAAAAAAAGACCTTCCTAGACCTTCCTATCACAACAAAGACCTTTCTACAGCAATGTTATATGATACACGAACTGCACTGTCACAAACAAAAAAGCATAGTGATGGTGTCCATATCGGTGTCCAATACCCCGATCCATCAAACAAAAAAAAAAAATCGATGCTCAACAGCTTTCATCATCGTTATCAGTCTCCATATCACTCTCATCATCTTGCGTGCTTGTAGATGGTCTCAATCTACCTTCTGCTAGATGCACCTACATTTAAGAAAAACAACATGGACATAAGCTAATTTCTCTATTAAATGTCATGTATATCATAATAGTCATCTGAAACAAAGAGAAACTTACTTTTCGAACTGCACAACCAGTCACATAATGTCCCAAGACATGACAATAGGAACATCTTCTTCGCTTTGGCGCATTCATAGCTACTTCCAATCCAGACTTAATCCTTGTACCATTTTTTGGACGTCCTTTACGTCGGGGTGGATTAACCGGATCACGAACCGAAATTTGAGGCGTGCTCTCCAGTTGTGACAACTCAAAACAAGAAGCTGCTTGACTTGCAATTTCCATGTCATTCTCCTGCTCAACTTCCTTTGCTTTATCTTCTTCAAGCATCAAAGCATCAAAAAACTTCAAGCATTGTCGAGAAAGCTATTCACTCGTTTTCGGACCGCCAATAAACGCAAGGAATACACCACATCTCCGAAAGACACAGTACCCCTGCTTAAGAAAAGGGAATCCCTTGCTTTATGTCCAGCATAGATAGTCCATCTCTTCATGATGTACATCTCCGGAAGATATGCTATATTTTTCCTTTTGAAAACAAAGAGAATATGTTTACATAAGACTCCGTAGGTCTCAAATTTCGCACAAGAACAAGTGCATTTAGGGCCTCTATCTGAGTCATACACTACCTTCCTCCATAGAGACTTATCCACCTTTAAAAGACCGACCTTGTAATTTATAACCTTTTCAACCTTACTCAACTTCTCATGACCCACATTGTCTGAGGCAAGTTGCCATTCCTTTGCAAATACAGCAAATAAGTTTCTTGTATAGTATTCACTAGCATGCTTTTCAATAGGATGATCGGTAGAAAGTTGCCCACTTGAATTCATGGTAATAAAGTCCTCCTGCTCCTTGGCGGCTCTTCGAGCACTTAAAGCTTTGTCATATTGCTTCACGAAATCATTTAGCATTGTGTTTGCATTCACATAAGAATCAAAAAAGGCATGAATGCTCTCACTTCTTCCACTGGTCGTCATTTATATCTTTCAAATAAGCTTTTGCTCATTAGCACCTCCACTTATACATCCTTGTCAACCAATGTTTGTCATCTATCTCATATTTCTCTTGCAATTGAATCCATCGAGCTTCAAACTCGTCAATATCTTTGCTTTTCATCCATATTTTGTGCATCTCCTGAAAAAGATAGATGTTAATCATGTATGGTAAAAAACCAAATAGCGCGCTATGTAGGAAATGGCTCAGTTAAACATTTAGGAAGCATCTTATTTGCATTAGGAAGCAGCTTATTTGCACTGTCACTACTCACAGCTTGTAAACTTTACAACTATTTCTTTGTGCAGATAACATCAAGTGGCTCAGTTAAGCAATTAGGAAGCATCTTATTTGCATTAGGAAGCAGCTTATTTGCACTGTCACTACTCACAGCTTGTAATCTTTACTACTATTTCTTTGTGCAGATAACATCAAGTTTCAGATTAGTTTTTTTTTTTTTTTTTGGTAGATCCTATACTAACACGACAGGAAGCTCGCTGTGCAGATGCTATGCTAACATGACTTCTTTTTTTTTTTTTTGCAGATCCCATACTAAAATGACAGGATTATCGCTATGCGTTGTCAAGGAATGACAACTAACTAGTACATAAGCTTAAAATGACTTATAAAACCAATACTTTGACCGTAGTGACTGGAGGTTCTCCTGAACATGCTTTTGAATATGCCAAGCACAGAATTGATGACAAGAAGATGGAAAAACAATTGCAATTGCTTTGATAATCACCCCATCCTGATCAGTTATGATTGAAACTGGTGGTTTGTTGAGCATAGGCCGAAAAATGTTTGAAAACCCATTCAAACGTCTCTGCGCTCTTATCCTCCAATAATACGGCACCGAATAAGATGGTTTGTCAATGATGATTAACCCCAACAATGGTGCAAATGACAGGTTAAATTTGTTGGTATGATAAGTAATATCAAAGACAATAACATCTCCAAATTGCGTATACGTCTCTCTAGACCTTGCATCGGCCCAAAATACACTTCTAAATGATCCATCTTTTGTCAAATCAAGCGCAAAATAAAAAGATTTATCTTTGCAAGATTTTTTATGAAAATTTTGAACAATACCGGAACACTCCTTGCCCACATTATTAGTACGCTCGGCCCTTAAAATCGAAGAAACTTGCTTTGATGTCAGATTATCGTCAGTGCTAACATTAATCACCTTTTTGATCAAACTTGGCCGAAGACCCTCCTTGTTTAGAATATCCACAAGATTGCGACACGTATCACTTCGGTGAAATTGCTTATGAGAGCGATGTTTCACCTTTTTCGATGGAGTTTCCATGAGAGGATGATTGTGTACATCATCGAACAAGTCAATGACCAAAACACCGTTTTTAGACAAAGTTATCCGAAGCTTCGCACGACAACCTGTCCGTGTCTCCCTATGTCTAAAACATGCTTCAACACGTCTTTTGTCCTTTGAGTCTTTGAATCCCTCCTTAGTGCATACAAATTGCTTCCGATAAGATGCATATCCGTCAACAACTTCTAATCCATCTCCCTCGACAACATCTAATACATCAACTTCAGCTTCCTCTAATTCAACTCTATCGAAATAATCTGATTCACCTATTTTAAAATCATCTCTTTCAACTTCAGCACACTCGTGTGCGTCATCCATCAGGAAATCAATAAAACCCTGTAATACATATCATTATCAAATTTCAATAATCAAGAACCCAAAAACAAAAGGAAAAAGCACAATCGGATTTCAATAATCTAACCCGAATTCATAGCTGCTTTAGGAGGTTTGTGATGGTTTGCTATCCAGCCCTGCTATTTACCAAGCTCTAACTCTGTAGTGGGTACAGTAGCTTATGAATATCCAAAACCCAAGAAGCCGATGTTTCAAGCTCGCAATACATATCTTGGGAATCTTTGCGTATACCAAATTCTCAATGATCTGGGGTTCATTACACTGCTTCATCAAATCTGGGGTTCGATTGAATAAGATGATCAGCTGGTTCGCTACATCAAAGCTTAGGGTTTGGTGAGTTCAGAGAATTTTGTTTAATGCAGGGCTTTCGATTTGGGGGAATCAAATGGGGAACTAGATGAATCGCAATTGTATGGGGAATCGCAATCTCCTAATTTTCCCTTCAATTGTAGCAAAACGCATCATTTTTTATTTTATTTTTTAAGGCGGGGATGAAGGGATGTGTCCTTTGATGGGGAAGTGAAGGGTTTTGTTTCAAAATTTGAAACGCAACAGGTGATCCCATTTATTTAGCAAAACTCATCGTTTTACAGCAGTCATGGGCTACTTGTTGAAACATAAAAGAAAAATTTTATTTAAATTTAGATATGTCTATATATAATTCAATGATTAAAATTAAAACATAAATGAAAGATGCATCCTGAGATGAGAGTCTTATATTTAATAGACTCACTATCATAAAATGAGGTTTATTTCCTCATATACATCTATCATCACGTTTTAATCTCAATCGTTAATTTATATTAAACACATCTAATTTTAAATGTGTCATGACATATAACTTTTTTACCCTAGCAAATTTTCTATCAAGAAATAATTTATTGTGTAAAAAATAGCCATATCTGATGTTGCAACGTAACGTTCTGAGACAAAAAAAGGATTAAATACTGCAATTTCATTTTTATTTTTTGTATCGTCATCACAATGGAAAAAATGAATTACTTATGGTTTGTTTGATACTCCCTCCATTCCATATATTTTACAATATTTATTCTTAACACGTAAATTTGGATCCATCTCTTTTCTCTCAAAACTTTATTTCTCAATCACGTAGAATTTCTTTTTACACCTCCTTTATTTTTTAACCACACAAAACTTTCCATATGAGAAAATGAAGCCAAAAAATTGAAATAGCTTAAAACGACAAAACAATGCAAAATTTATGGATGGGAGAGTATCGTTTTTGTTCTTTATTTTCTGTTTTTGTTTTACTGATGAAACAAAATACTTTTTTTCGATTTTTGTTTTTTAAACGGATGAAATGAAAATAGAAAACATAAAATTCAAAAAAAATAATTTATTATTTTTGGCTGTTTTCTTAAATGGTAGTATAATATTTCATATTGCTTTATACAAAATTATTTTATTTTATAAAATTATTTTGACTTTCACTATTTACTTTTCTTTTACTTGTTTGATTTCTTTAATAGTGAATAACAATATTAAAACCTTTTTAAAAAAATTACTCTAAAATATATCTTTTACAAAATATTACCCAAAATATACAACCCGTACAAATAATTCTCTCGAAATATAATTTTAACTTTACTCCTCACACCCGTGTTTTCTCTCTCTTCCCCTCTTCAAAGGGCTGATCTCCCTCACCTTTATCTTTCGACATGACTAGTTGGTCACCAACTCCATATTCTCCCATTACTGCATTCCTCACTACAGATATGTTTCCTTACAACTCCATCTCTCAAGTTTCATTTTTCATCAATACAAAATCCAATCCCAAAATCAACAATCCAAACTTCAACCCCTATCGAATACAACTCGAATCATTGGATGCACCACAAAATCAGCCATTAACAGTACAAATCCAGTGACATACACCACAAATCCAGCAATGTGCACTACAAAATCCAACCACAAGCACTACAAATCCACCCATCATCACTCAATTCATTACAAACTTAAATATTTTTGTTTTTTGAATTGATGTCTTGTTCTTGTTTGAACTGAAGAACTATTTTTTGTTTTATGAACTGGTGTCCTGTTTCAGTTTGAACTCATACACTATTTCAGTTTGAATTGACATATTGTTTCAATTTTTGAATTGACGCTCTATTTCTATTTGAACTAACGTACTATTTTTGATTTTTGAAATGACGCAACTAATACCTTGTTTCGAAATAATACACAAGTTTTACGAAACAGGGAGTCAATTTTGTGAAACATGACGATTGTTTAATGTCACATCGTTTTTCATTGTTCGAAATCCACCGAGTCTCGAGATCAAATCTCGTCAATTACGTTCCATTTTTTCTGATTCAATGGATGGATTTGGGTTCTCATTATTTTGGATAGGTTTGGATTCTCATCTCCATCAGAGATGATGGTGGTTAACAACGGAGGTGATCAGAGCTGATGGTGATCGACGACAGTGGAATGGTGATGATGATGGTGTCGAAGGGAGAAAAAGAAGATGAGAATGACGATGAGGATGAGGGTTATCAAGCAACATGAAAAAATGAAAAATTTATACTTGTTGAAAATTACTTCTTTCAAGTTGTATGAGTTGAGATTTTTTTTTTATAATTTTTTGAAAAAAATCCTATTTAAATTCACATACACATGAAAAAAAAAAAAACCAAAAAAACAAATCTTACATTTATTTACCCAACGGACGGGGGTAGTATATAATTTCGTGTGGTTAGTGATCAGACCACAGCTGACTAGACCCTTCCGCCGACCCTCGCCGTCGCACATTCGTCTGACACCCAGTCTCGGAGCCGCCGCCGCTGACCGCACCATCTTCCTCCGCCACCGCACTCCCCCTCATCGCTTCCTTCTCTTCTCCTCACCTCAATCTTCCCTGTTAGTGTTTCTTCGATTCAGCGATCATGGCGACCGTGATGCAAAAAATCAAGGACATCGAAGACGAGGTAATCTCTCATCTCTCTTCTCTCTCAATCAATCAACTGAATTTTTTCGATCGACTTCGTGAATGTCCTGTTTTGATTGCTGTCGTTTTGGTTTGTTTCTAGAATCTTCGTGTTGTATTGAGATTTTCGGTCACCGTGATGCTGTACTCGGATTCGTATTTAAAGTAATGATAGAAGGTTCACTGATGTATATCTTAATAGAAGCGTTATAGTGTAGGAATTAGGAAATAGAGCGCTTTTGGTAGTGTAGAGCATGAAATTGCCAGATGTTGGAGGGGAATGAGTGGAATGGGGGATCTTATGTAGAAGGAGGTTGGCCGTGGTGTGCGATCCTTGTTTTGCATTTAGGATTGAGTACGAGTGTTTTTCATTGTAATGCATAATCGGTGTGTGAGGAATGAATGACGATTTGGAGAGCTGGTTGCGGGGGACTATGAATTTATTTGCTATTTTGTATATCAAGGGAATAAGATTGGTTGCGAATGGGGAGATTTGATTTGAGTCAAGTATAAGTATGCAGAGGAGATGACGATATGGAGCTAAGTGATGGCCAAAAAATTTCTGAAATGGGATACTCACATCGACCGTTTCTTGCAGAAACGTCTCAGCCTGATATCATTTGAAATTGACAGTATGTATAGGATGACTGGTGAATTAACACTAAGTATAGATGCTATGAGTATGAGTTGAAGTGGATAATAGGGTGGATTTTTTTTGGCTGTAAAGTTTCGATCTTGATGAGAACAGCTTCTCCAATGATGAGAGGAGAGGAACTATGTACTCATAATTTTGATTTCCACCCTCTTGTTCCAGATGGCAAGGACACAAAAGAACAAAGCGACTGCTCATCACCTGGGGCTGTTGAAGGTACAAATCTTCCCTAAATCTGTATTATGGGTTAATAACAAAAACATTTTTTTCATGGTATTTTGTTTTTTATTTCTGTTGTGGTGACTGGTAACAGGCTAAACTTGCAAAGCTAAGGAGAGAACTGCTAACTCCTTCATCCAAAGGCAGTGGTGGTGCTGGTGAAGGTTTTGATGTGACTAAAAGTGGAGATGCACGAGTGGGACTGGTTGGCTTCCCTTCAGTCCGGAAGTCAACTCTCCTTAATAAATTGACTGGCACTTTTTCAGAGGTCTGAATTGTTTTCACTGTTTTTGAAGTTGCAATGATGTGCTGCATTGAGTCTTGCTCCAGTAATTGCCTTTTTTTTTTTTTTTTGTTTAGTGCTATCATACTGCCACTTTATGCTTATTCTTGCTAGTTGCTACTGTTTCGTGATCCTTTATTTCGAATAGGCTCCCATCATGTTCTAGAAGAAGATTTGGAATCTAGACCTTGAAGTGATGAATCAATTTGGTTAATCATTTTTTTTTTAGCTTGAGAGATGGGTCTCATATATTAGTTAACGTAGTTGCTGATTTCTTATCTTGGGGGAAAGGAAAGCATATTAGCGGAGCATTTACTATCCACTACTTCGGAATATTGAAAATAATGGTCTCAGCTTCTGCTTCTTTGCTTATTTACTGGCTTCATACAAGTTCTTTTCTACGGTTACATTCCATTTGTTTTTCTTGACAGGTGGCTTCCTATGAATTTACCACTTTAACCTGTATTCCCGGTGTCATCATGTATCGAGGCGCTAAAATCCAGGTCTGGTATCCCTCTGACTCTTAGGTTCTATCTGAAAATAAATACTGTAAATCATAATAATATTCTGAAAAACCATGATTAGTGTCATACTATCTGCTTACTATCCATAAATCTTGCTCATAACAAAGAAATTATGTACGAGGTGGCCGTCATAGATTTTCTCGCTTAACTAACTTTGATATGCCTTCATGTACACATGGATCCAGGAGCAACTTATTTGAATCTGGTCATGCCTGCATGAAGTTACTTGAATTTCAAAAAAATTTAAATTCTAAAACTAACTTTAGTATCGAGCATTGATATGGACATACAACATAAGACTGCTTAGTAATGCATTTCACAACTTAAAGAATATGATATAGAGGTTTAAGCATTGTTTTGTAGTATCATGTTGTGATTGCACAACGAATTACATTTGATATCTGGGATCATGGTATGAAATTAGATATGATTCTCATTTCGTGATGACTCCGACCAAGCAAATATTGGAAAGTTACGGTTTTTGAAGATCTTACGTTTCATCTGGGAAGAACTTATGGGATAAAAGAGATAAACATTTAAGATGAATTTCTTTGCAGAGTCGTTGCCAGTGTTTAGATGGCATTGGCATGGTCCTTATGGCTATCTTCTCTTTTCTCTGCAGCTGTTAGATCTACCAGGTATTATTGAAGGTGCCAAGGATGGAAAGGGATGAGGTAGACAGGTAAGCACCATGGGATGAGTTCGCTTTTGTTTCGGTGGTTTTTCTGGGTTAAAACCTCCAATGTTTAATATGCAGTAACATTACATCAGGTGTCATAAGCGTAGTTCTTAAATATTGTAAGGCTTATTGCATCTCTCTGTGCTCATTTGCCTAAAATATGGTAGTAGGAGAACGCGTTTGCTAAATGTTTAGAATATACATTTTTTCTTAACATTATCTAGTTATTTTATTTCTTAACATTTTTTCTTAACATTATCTAGACTGAACACAAAAGAAGGGGAATAAAAAATCTTTAAGTTAGCTAGATGAAGAGATAGAAGAACTAAAGAATTAGGTCAGGTAAAGTGTGTTAAGGACGATATCGAGTATATTCTTACGGCTGATGAGGACATTAAGGAAAGATGGAGAGAGTATTTTAACACTCTTTTTAATTGTACAAGGAAAGTGTCCCTGAATGAAACAAGTGAGAATGTAGATTTGATGATGAACCGATGTTATTTTCATCGCATTAGGACAAAGGAAGTTAAGGAGGTTTTAAAGCGGATGAGCTCAAGAAAGTCTATGGGTCCAGATGAAATTTCGATCGAAGCTTGGAAATATCTTGGGATAGAAGGAGTTAATTGATTGACAAAACTTTTTAATAGAATTTTGATAGATAAGAAGATGCCTGATGAGTGGAGAAGGAGTATTTTGATTCCCATATACAATAACAAAGGAGATGTTCAAAACTGCTCCAATTATAGAGGAATCAAACTTATGAGTTACAGTATGAAGTTATGAGAGAAAATAATAGAGAAAAGGTTAAGAAAAGCTACAGGGGTGATTGAGAATCAGTTTGGTTTCATGCCTGGTATGTCAACCATGGAAGCTATTTACCTTTTGCGATGTGTAATGGAACGTTTTAGGATAGAGAAGAAGAATTTACATATAGTTTTTGTCGACCTGGAAAAGGCGTATGATTCTATTCCAAGAGAAGTGATTTGAAAAACTTTAGAAAAGAAGGGAGTGACGAGTAGGTATATCGAGATTGTGAAAAATATGTATGAAGAAGCTGCTACATGTGTGCGAACATATGTTGGTGAAACAACTGTTTTTCCTATTAAAGTGGATTTACACCAAGGATCAGCTTTGAGCCCATACTCTTTTGCCTTAGTAATGAATGATCTCACTAGGCATATACAAGATGAAGTATCATGGTGTTTATTTTTCGCTGATGATATTGCTCTGATGGACGAGGGGTGAATGAAAAACTTGAGACTTGGAGGGAGGCGTTGGAAAGTAAGGGGTTAAGGATCAGTAGAACTAAGACAGAATATATGGAATGTGTCTTTAATGAGAGTAGTCAAATAAATAGTGAGAATGTATTGTTGGGAATAGAGTCTCTCCCTAAAACGGATTCTTTCAAATATTTAGATTCGATGCTACATAAGAATGGAGGAATTGATGCAGATATTGATCATAGGATTAAAACAGGTTGACTGAAATGAAAGGGCACTTCAGGGGTGTTATGTGATCCTAAAATACCTACCAAGTTAAAAGAAAAGTTTTACAAGACAGTTATTCGACCAGCGATGCTGTATGGGTCAGAATGTTGGGTAATTAAATGACAGCACGTGCAAAAGATGAGTGTAAACGAGATGAAAATGTTAAGGTGGATGTGTGGACATACAAGAATAGATAGGGTACGAAATTAAGTTATCAGACAGAAAGTGGGTGTGGCTGCAGTAGAAAATAAGATGAGGGAGTCACGACTAAGATGATATGTTCATGTGAAACGCAGGCCAGTCACAGCTCTTGTTAGGAGATGTGAAGTTTGGGAGTTAACACATGTCAAGAGAGGACAAGGGAGACCTAAAAAGAGTATGAGAGAAACCTTTAAGTATGATATGATCTATCATAATCTTACAGAAGATGATGTACATGACAGATTGGAATGACGGCGTTATATTCATGTAGCGGACCCCACTTGATGGGATAAAGGCTTGATTTGTTATTGTTATTGTATTATCTAGTTATTTTATTCAGGTCATCAGCACAGCAAGGACATGAAATTGTATATTAATTGTTCTGGATGCCATAAAGCCCATCACTCACAAGAGATTGATTGAAAAGGAACTAGAGGGATTTGGAATCAGGTAATTCTAAAGTGATTTGGAACTAGAGAGATTGATGACTACTGTCAGACATATACGAAGTGTCTTGATTGTTTCTTGCACCTTTTAGCTTTTTTGGGGTGTGTGTGTCTCTCTTTTTTTTTCTTTTTTTCTTT
>JAOVYX010007152.1:0-36059 GCA_035668315.1 Drosera spatulata | reverse complement strand
GCCGTCATAATTGGAGTAAGAAGAGCATATTTTGGGATCTTCCGTACTGGAGCAAGCTTCTGATCCGTCATAATCTTAATGTGATGCATATCGAGAAAAACGTGTTTGACAATATTTTCAACACGGTGATGGATGTGACGGAGAAGACCAAAGATAATGTAAAATCAAGAAGAGATTTGGTACTCTACTGCAAAAGACGTCGATTTCATGTTGTGAAGAGTGTTGGTCATAATGCCTTAACACAACTATTAATGCCGAAAGCTCCTTTTGTTCTTGAGAACAACCAACGAAAGATGTTGTGTGATTGTGTGAAGGTTCTACAGTTTCCCGATGGGTATGCTTCCAACCTTCGTCGTTGCATTCGAGAGTCTAAGTGGCAGCTTCGAGGCATGAAAAGCCATGACTGTCACGTGTTTATGCAGCGTTTGATCCTAGTTGCCTTGAGGGAGTTATTGCCTCCGAATGTATGGCAAGCTTTTCACGGAGCTAAGTCAATTTTTCAGAGACTTATGCTGCAATTGTATTACTCGCAGTGACATGGAACGGTTAGAGATGTTCATTCTTGAGATTATTTGTAAATTAGAGAGATTTATGCCTCCAGGTTCCTTCAACTCCATGGAACATCTTCCAATCCATCTACCCTCCGAGGCTAAGATTGCAGGACCTATTTACTACAGGTGAATGTATGTCTTTGAAAGGTAATGCTTCATATTATGCATCATTACAAGGAAGGCATAATCAACTTTGAAACTCACATAACTCTTTTATGTAGATTCTTATTTCATCTGAAGCAGAAGATTGGGAGTAAAGCTCATGTTGAGGGTTCTATATGATAAGGTTATATTTTGGAGGAAGCAAGAAATTTTGCAAAATTGTATTTTCCAGAGAGCATGGATTCTAAGGTTAATGATCTTTCTCGTTGTGCTAGAAGAGATGATGATAATGAGGATGCTCCTGACTTTCCTGATGTCTTTCGAAGAAACGGAGGATATGCTCCGAGGGAGAAAAAAAAGAAGAAAAATAAAAGGTCAAATAAGAAGCTCGTACTTGAGGAGCGAGATGTGGAGGCACCTCATAGATACACCCTAAATAATTGTCAACTTTGTTACACCGTTTGAGAGGTATCGTTTAAGATGATTCACTTAAAATGATAATAATATATTGCTTGTCTAAGTAAAATTTTGTGAATGAAATAGTTCGGATTTTATAGATTGTTCGAGGAAGACATGGTGAGGAGAGGTTGTGCTAGTACTACCGAGGCAGCTTGGACGGAAGGTCGTAGTATATGGTCGGTTTGGTTGAAAAATCATGTGAGTCCAAAAATATTAGTATTCATAAAGGTTGGACTTTACAAATATCATAATTTGTCGGTTTGATCCATTCACAGGCGATGTGGCTACAAGATAATGAGATCGTAAAGGCAATTGCTGTCGGCCCAGCGATTTATGTTAAGAAGTTCAAACAATATGTTGTGAATGACTTCCTCTTTGACACATATGATCGTGGTAAGGGAAAGACGACGGCTAATTGGGGAGTGTGCGTTAAAGGGGAAGGTGATGTAGACTATTACGGCATTCTCGTTGACATTATGGAACTCCAATATATCGCGTCAGGATTTAGGAGTTTGGAGACCGTTCTTTTCAAGTGTGAATGGTTTGATTTTGTCTCGGGGTTGAGTACGCATCCTAGATATGGGGTTGTTGACATTGATAGGACAATGCAATATAGAGGTCTCTATGATCCTTTGGTACTCGCAACTCAAGCAATTCAGGTGTACAACGCTCCGATTCCAGGATGTATGTCGTAACGAAAAAAATGGTGGGCTATGTTCAAAACGAAATCACGATCAACAATTGATACTCCTGAAGAAACGAAACAAGCTTTTCAAGAAGAGTTGAATGTCAGTCCACCCATTCTTGAATCATTACAAGAGATAGAATAGAGAATGATGATGATGATGATGAGATGGATAGAGCTGACGAAGATGTTGAAGAAAGGGATGAGGAAGAAGAGGACGAAGAAATAAAAAGAGAAGAAGAAAAAGAAGAAGATGACGAGGAGGAAGATGGGGAGGAAGAGGAGGATGACGAGGAACAATAACAAAGGTTGTTGTAATAACTAAAATTGGGTTTAGCAATTAATAAGTTCATGAATTGATTTTAATAAAAATACAACGATTAGATCAATAATGAACGAATTAATGCTTGAGTCTAACTTTTGATTTCACTAAGTATAATTTCCTTTTGTAGATGTCTTCTGGCGTATCTAAAAGTAGACGTAGAGGTAGACGTCCAGGCTCCCATGGAGTGAGGAGTAGTGGTCGAGGTATTGGTCCTAGTGCCGATCGCTCAGTTGATAGGAGCATAGAGATCACTTCTCAGTCCATACACCCAGAGGTAGACCAGTTTGATATCATGGCCGGTTTATACGACGATGAACAGCCAGCGGACCCATCCCCACGCATTTCTACGTCTGCATAGCCCCCTCTCAAACCTTCTCGTGGATCTCGCGGATCTCGTATTTCTCGTGCATCTATATCAGCAGATCTTGATTCTGACGGTCCTCTACATCCAGATACGCATTGGTATAGTTTTCATTTAAATTCAAATTTCACGTATACCAAATGCATATCATAGTATTTTTATATTTTTTCTGAACGTCATCCATGTGTTATTCTATATTTATAGTTTTTATCACTGGGATATGGCCCATGGGACTACGTCATCCTTCCAGGCGTTCTACGAGGAGCCGTGGATGAACTTCGATGAGGTTCCCCTTACTGTACGAGATCAGATGTGTGGATATTTCTCGGTATGTATGTTGTATTTATATTTTATATGCTTCTGTTTTCATTTAAATTAATTTATCCATCCGTAGTAATTCATTTTTCAAATTTGCAGACATTGTTTACTTGGGATCCTTCCTTGGATGCCCAAGTACGTGCAGCTTAGGAGGTAAAGTTGCATGACCACATACGAGATGACGTCTTCAAGGCAAGGATCAAGATTATGCAGTGGGAACATGATTGGTACGAGGCCGTGCCATGGATCAGTGAGGATGTCGAATATCTTTTGATTGAGACGTTTATGTCTGACCCAAAGATTCAGAAAAGATCCCGTATCAATGCTGCGAATAGAAATAAAGGAAAGACGAAGCACGCGCAGGACAATGCCTCCTCCATCATTGTTGCGAAGAGGATGGCAAAACTTTAAACTTTATTAATTTAATTTGACCTTAATTATATTTGTGTAATATATATTAGTTACAAATTTCAATTAATCTTAAAATTAATCTATTCAGGAGACTACTTTAAAAAGGAAAGCCACGCAGTTTGAAGTTTTTGTGGAGACCCATAGGAAGTCGGGTACTCCTAGCATCGTGGACACCGTATTGGCTAAGAAGTCACTGGTCGATATCCCCATGATTGACAAGACTGCTACACGGTTTTGGGTGTACTGTTTTTTCAAATTTTATTACTCTAAAATCGTCAATATTTTCCGTTATAAATGATTCTATTCGTAATTACAGGATCAATTTTATTAGCGACTCATCCAAATCCCCAAGTCGCTAGTTGATGAGTCAATGGATCCTGATGCCTCGCAGCAGCAGCTGATAGCTGCTACGTCCCAGGCCTATATCGACGTTGCTGGCACGTCAAAGGGGAGGGTATATGGAATTGACTCAGCTACGAGTCAGTTCTATCCGAAGAGTCAACTCTCTGCCATCACTCGGACGCAGTCACAGGGTGCACGTGGATCCGGAGTTTCGTTGGAGGAGCATCAGAGCCTATAGCAAGAGGTTGTCACTCAGAGATAAAAGATGCAGAGGATAGAGGTACAGATTGCTTTTCTGATGAGGCAGATGGGCCACAATCCGGCTTCCACATGTCAGACCGAGGCAGGGACCAATCAACCACGATTTCCACCAGGTCCAGACGATGATTCATGCCCCTCGGAGCAACGTCATCCTAGTCTAACGGATCATTGATCGGTTATATTTCGATTCATGTATTTCTGCTTGTATTTGTAGGATGATTTTTATTAGAAATGCTACAATTTAAACGATGTAATAAACAACTATATGTTTTTGACAGGTTTTTATTAATTTTAAATTTATTTTTTTTACAAAATTGAAAACTTGCGACGGAATTCCGTCACAGCATTACTTTTATTTTTTTAAAAGAAATACTTTCTGCGATCGATCCGTCGTAAAGTGTATCATGCTTTGTGACGGAATTCCGTCACAGAATTACTTTTATTATTTTTTCTTAAAAAAATACTCTTTGTGACGGAATTCCGTCGCAGAATTACTTTTATTTTTTTAAAGAAATACTATCTGCGACAGATCCGTCGCACCATGTTTTAAAAGAAAAAATTAAAAGGAACATCATTGCGACGGAATTCCGTCGCAAATTTAGATAAATTAACTATTTAGGAAAAAATTTCATTAGCTACGGAGATAGTCAATCCGTCACAAATTCATAGGTTTGCGACGAATCCGTACAAAAAATGCTGATTTACGACTAGTATTATCGCGACGGACGTGTCGGTTGCAAAATGTCGCTGCGACGGAAAATATTCATTTTGCTATGGATTGTTTCCGTCGCAATTAAACCCCCTCATCAAGTATTCCATCACAACACGAAAGTATATGGTGACAAAGGGTTGCCCTGCCTAAATCCCCTTCCCCTTTCAAATAAACCCAGAACTAGAACCATTTACCAGTAAGGATTAAGAAGGCGTCATAATGCAAACCATTATCCAAGCTATTATTTTATCAGAAGAGTTCAAGGCCATCAATATATCCTCTATAAATCCCCAGCTTATAGAATTATATGTCTTCCTTAAGTCCACTTTCATCATACATCTAGGACTTATAGAATTATACTATGGATCGTCCTTTAACAAACGCAGACTGAGTAGGGTCCACTATATATGGCAATACCATGGTCAGCCTATTGATGATCATCTTCGTTATAGTTTTATTTATGACTGAGCAACAGGCTATAGGTCTAAAGTCTCCAACACACGTTGCATGATCTACCTTAGGGATGAAATTTATCCCAGTCATATTCATCAGTTTGAAAATCTTGTTGCTATGGAAGAACTGCAGTATTCCTTCTGAGACCTCTCAGCCAACAATGTCCCATGTTTTCTTGAAAAAGGTTGATGTATACCCGTCCTGCTCTGGTGCTTTCTTCTCTGTAATATCAAACATAGCAGCCTTAACTTCAGGGCTTGAGAACTATTAATTGCTGATGCATACTATCCTGGACCCTTTCTCCCAACCCTACAACTTCCTCGCTGATCATTGTTGTTCTGTGGAACTCTTTCCCCAACAAATTCATATAGAATGCCAAGAATTCTTTCTGAATTTTGTCGGTCAACCTTGTGCCATCATCTTTCATGGTGCTATACACAAGGCTTTTCCTTCGTCTACTTCTCATCAAAGCAATAAAAAATTTGCTGTTGTGATCCACCTCCTTAAACCACAAGTCTTTTAATTTTTGCTTCATGAATGCCTCCTCAGCAATAGCAAGACGTCTAACTTCCTCAACCTGCTACTTTATTAGCATTCTTCCCTCCTTTGATAACTGTCCTCTTAAACTCTCTTGTATCTTATGCAAACTTTCTCGAGCAGTCTTCAACCTATAACTGATGTCTGATGCTCCAAACAGATGAATCTCATTCAGTGGTCTGAAATCTCTTCACCTGCATTGTCTATCCCTTTTTTTTATCACATCCTGAAACCCCTCAACATGAGCCCACACGTTCTGGTACCTAAAGTGCACCTTATGTCCCCTTTTGCCACTTGATATGTCAAGTACGACAGAGAAGTGGTATGAAATTTTTGGATGATGAAAATAAACATTAGCATTATCAAAGGTCGGAAATCACTTCTAGCTCCCCATAGCTCTGGCAACCTTGATCTTCATCCATGTCTTTTCTTCTTGTGTATTATACCAAGTGTAGGGGCATCTTACTCCAGGAATGTCCTTCAACCCAGCTCTATTCACAAAATCACTAAAATCGTCGTAAGTGTTGGTATCCACTCCCTCATACCCTATTTTCTCAGAGGCCTTTAAGATGGCATTAAACTCACCCATAAGGACCCAAGGCTTGTCACACACCTTGCCAAAATCCTCCAAACCCCTCCACAGTATGTCTCTGAGCACTGTCATTACTTGCATATATGACAAAAATAATAAACTCCTCCCCTTCTCTATGTTTCTGACCAAGCAATACATCACCGTATCATTCCCCCTCAAATACGTCACATCCCATAATAGTTTATCCCACACATATCATATTCTGCCATTGATAGCATGATAGTAATTATTCACAATCCCCCATTCCCTACAACAACCCTTTATTATTTTTTGAATATTTTTTGCTTTGACTCTAGTCTCTAAACAACCCATAAAAGACTTTGATCATTCAGCACAGTAAATCTCCCTTCTGTACTTATCTCAATCTTCCTAGTAGTACTAACTGCTCTATTTTTCCCTTTGACTTCAGATCAATTGGCTCCAACCTACCCAGCTACTAGTACTGGCTTTTGACTTTCTTCCAATTTTTCTTCTTGAGATACCCGTTGTTGCTTCAGAAGTTCTTTCTGTTCGACAATGCTCTTGATAACCCACTTCTGATGCACCTACAACTTTGTTCTACGTACTTATTTCTGATGTCCCCACCGTGCACTCCTTTGACACCTCACTGGTCTCCATTCATATTTCACCTTCTGCTTGATTTTATCACCCATCAGGCCAACAAATTAGAACTCATCAAAGGTTTAGTGGTATCCACATCCACTAACACTCGAGCATATGATACCCTCTCCTTATCTGCCGTCATCATATTAGTTCGTATGGGATAACCCACCTTCCCAGCCAATCTATCGATCACCTTCATACCCCAGAACTCAAGATCTAGGTTTACCAATTGAATCCATACTGGTATCCGCTCTATACTATCCTTATCAATTTCAAACTAGGAGACTATTCTTTGATAATCACAGATATAATTCATAAACCACTGCCCCTGCAAGATACGATCCCTATCAGCAACATCCTCAAACCTAAATATATAGTATCCCTTATCATGAAGATGTATAGCAGGTCGAGCTACCATATTCCATGATCTCTCAACGTATTGGCTTATAGCCATATATGGAACATTTTTCCTCGAAACATACCCAATTAACGCAGTGCTATAATACATCCTTTCATCCTTCACATTATCTCCTATTCTCACGGTTACGAACCCTAGCTATAATCCCTGAGTTTACTTCAACATAGGACAGCTTTATCTTCATCCCCTTGACATCATCCTCCTTTTCATTTTCTTCGTTATCAACCAGATCCGCCCATCGCTTCTTCTCATCCATCACCTTAGCAACCCCATTCGCTACTTTCAATAACCCACTCGATGCGGCTTCTACAACGCTCACATCCACTAGCTTCATCTTCGTCCCAATCAAATCATAGCTAGGTTTGACTTCCCTATTTGCAAACCAACGCTAGATTTCTCCTCTTCCTTATTCACCATCTCAACCTCATCCACCGTCCCCTCAACCACCGCCCAACGGGGCGCCGTCGATCACCTCAATCGCTGGCCAGAGTCGACCTCCCCTTCTCAATTTAAAAATATCAATATTTAATATAGTAAAAAGGAGCAACAGCAAAAGCTGCTCATAGACAGACGCAATACACAAGATCTCATTGTTTTTTAAATTCAAAAAAAAAAATTAATTTGAACTTGTTTTTATCTATTGCTGTTGTCCATGAACAGTTTCTGCTGCAGTTTTACTTTTTCGTATTTAATATGTGAAGATAATTTGATTTTTTTATGTCACTTAATTGCTCATTGAAATTTTCTACTTAATTGGTCTTTGAAATTTTCTAAATCCCAATAATTTGATTATTTTTATGTTACTTATTTGATCATTTAAATTTTCTAAATCCAAAAAAAAGCCCTGTCATGTCACTTCGTTCGCTATATCGTTTGTCATCCAATTGGTTTGTCATCTAGATGTTTTGAGTAATTATATATATAATACATTAGATAAGATTACATATCTGCAAGATTTCCCAAAAACAACATTTTTGTTAAAAAATAGGAAAAATGATTCTCCAAAACTACAATTCATCCAGGCCATCTAATCCCTTACCCTATCCTCATCTTTAACCCAACAACATTTACTACACCGTCGCAATCTGTGACATAGTCGGAGTCTTCACCGGAATCCGAAGACGTCTTTGAAATCTTCGTCGGAATCCGAGGATGTCGTCAGAATCCGAGGACGTCGTCTGAATCTTCGTCGGATTTTTTTTCGGAATCAGACGACGTCGCCGGAAGCTTCACTAAAATATCAAACAGTGTGCCTGAATAAAATCAAAATAATGCGCCTGAACAAAATCGAAACAATACGCTTGAAAGAAATGAAACAGCGTGTCTGAACAAAAATTAAACAGTGTGTCTGAACAAAATCAAAGCAGTGCCTCTAAACAAAATCAAACATTACATTTGAACAAAAATCAAAATAGTGTGCCTGAACAAAATCAAATAGTGCGCCTGAACAAAAAACACACTATTTCATTTATAAAGGCACATTGTTTCAGTCATTCAATCCATTCCTGTGACGAAATAAAAGCAAAATCCTTTGGGTTGAGAAATTTCTATAGACCCTTACACAAACCCACTCAAACTCTAAACCCTAAAAACACTGATCCTCCTCACCCCCAGACCCATACCTTACAAATATCGCATATGGACATCCGAATCGATCCATTAGAAAGCCAACATGCGGGTGCTTGCTAGCGAGCTTGTTGGCCGCGTGCACCTTCTTGTCATAGAAGGTGCATAACGCAGCCTCGTCGGCACAGACAACACCACCATCGTCGTTGCCTAGCAGATTTGACAACGTAGCTTATCTCTCTGTTGACTCAGACCAAGGTTTGTAGGGCATCAATGGCGTGGGTGGAATTCATTGATAGAGAGGACAAAATGTTGAATGTGTGAGATAAAAGTGGAGAAGAATCTAGCCCCCTATTAACAGTCCTGACAATAATTAATAATTAGTTGACTAATGAACCGTGCTTGGATTGAATGACTGATTAATTGAAAATGCAATAGGGGAAGGAGAGTGACTGTAATACCGAAAAATTTTGGGATGAATAAATATTAGAAAAATATATGTTAAGCATATGTTTAGAATAAATGGAATTAAAAACACGACAAGTAACAAAAGTTACAAAGTGTGACACACATAACGAATGTTAGGGAGTTAAGAGGGTCATGAACAACTGTAAAATTTTTAATCTCGAAAATAATATTTTCTTCGGTAGAACGTTCAAATAAAATGTTTAAAACATTACGGTCCGAACGAAATAATTTTTTGAGGTAAAATTATACGAGACTTTTGTAAATAGGTATATGAAATAGCATAATATTCTAAACAAATACACCCAACATACCACCCCACCACTCACCCTTTTCTTCATTTTATTAACCACCTTCCTTCACTCACTATCCACACCACATCTCACTCATCACTTCCCACTTACTACCTCCCACCATAACCACCTCCCACTCATCATCCATCACCATCACCATCACAACCACTTTCACCTTCTTTCAATCACCAACCCTCCACTCAACTCCTCTTTTCACCATCATTCTCTCATTTCTCTTAAACTCACACTTTTCCTTACATAATACTTACACTTTGCATCACGGCACCATCTCCATACTTCATCAAAATCAGTGAGATTGATAGTCGCTACGAAGAGGACGAATCAAGGAATTCAATGCCATAAACAATACGTTAATCCGATCTTCGAATCACAAGTTATCACGAATTTAAGTTTCACACATGGTTATCACTTCAAAACTCATACTGTTTTGATCGGATCCTACTCTAAACTTATCGGATCTCTAATCCGAGATTACCACGACGTCTAGGGTGAAGTCAAGAACCCAAATCTAACAGTACGAAGATCCGACGTGTAGAGTGAGAGTTATCATCAAACAAAGTCTCAAACATAAAAAACGCTCGAGAGATAACCAAACCACATTCCGATCCGTTTCTGTTTTGCATGTGTGTATGAAAAATTATAAACTTTGAAATAAATTCTGATTTTAATATATGTTGAAGCCTCATATGTCTAATTCCCAGTGAAATTGATAGATCATGATTTGGAGTTGTGAATTTTAAGATATAAATCAAAATGTTAAAATATGTCAATCTATAAAAACTGGTTACAGAACCGATTTTGTGGCTTGATTCCGAATTACTCAGTAAGAGTTTGAAAACGCATATCACTGGAAAGGTTTTGAAGTCTAGTTTTCAGAACAGTTTATAGATCTTGATTTGGAATTGTATGTAAAGAGTTATGAGCTGATTAGTAAAGAAAGGTCAGACTGTCTGATCTAGAAGAAAATATGAAATTGAAGGAATAAACTGCTATTATTGGTAATTCTTAATGATAAGAACTTACATTCTATGAAAAGATTATAAAGTCTAGTTTATGTATAATTTTTACCAAATAATTTTTTGAGGTGTATACAAGGAGTTATAGATTTTTACCAAATAATAGACTGTATAATGCATCGAAACGTCATGTTGGATAAAATCAAGAACACTCGTTCCAGAGGCCGGGACGCCCGTTCTAGAGGTGGGGATGCCCGTCCCTGAAGTTGGGAAATTTAATATGATGCCAACACTCTCGTGGCAAAACGATACATCTAATTTAATGCAATATCGTGGAAAACAAAAATTATAACGAATGGTAAATAATCTTTGTAATAAATATGTTATACGTGTGAAACGGTAAAGGAAGTGTGCTTATAGGAAACACAACAACAATCATAATAACAAATTAAAGGTAACCGAGCAAATCCGTTGCCCCTGATGAGTCGCATAGTGGATTCATAGGGATCGGGTTCTTTGGCTCTACGAGCGTTTCAAAGCGGATTTGACTGGGTCAGACATTAAAACTAGCTAGTAAGAAGATAAGTGTGATTCTCTTCGTATACGCAACGATAAGAAATCGCGGGCCAGAACATCGGTCGATTGGGTGTAAGGTTGTCCTCTGCAGGGGGACCTTCGGCGTGTAAGTGAGGTTTTAGTAAAGCGAAGTACACGCAAGAGACTTAGTGATTTTGGATCGCGAATCTAAATCACGTATAGTTTTTATGAAAAATAGAAACACTTTCACAAAAGATAACGGCTTTTCAAATGATTTTGATAGATGATATGTGACTGAGAACTTGACCCATATCAGTGTTTATATCTCAAAATTCTTTCTTCTTCTTTTGTCCTCATTGAGTTTTATCATTCATGTCGGGACACGGACTTGCAATGGTTAAGTAAGTAAAAGACTATAAAAGAGGACAAAGATATATAAGTTATTATTACGTGTATAGTTTGATATGGCGCCTATATTTTCCTGTGACTACTAGAAAATGTTTTATAGGCACTCATCGATCGTCATAGTCGATGGAGTACCCTACAAATCAAATACATATATTTTTTGTTGCTGAGCTTTTAGCTCACGGGTTATGTGTTTTATTTGCAGATCCACCACAAGACGATACTGAAGCGTTAGAGTGAGATTTTATACATGTAGTTAATTACATCACTGTTCAATATGTAATCAATGCTATAGAAATAATTTGGTTAGGAATCACCCGTAGATATTTGAACAATGTATTTGTGGGGTAATATAATGTAATTTGGGTTTGCATAATATCATCTGCGTTTATAATGATAAAGATTTGGTAGCATTCCTTAGCTTATATAGCTACAAATCCGTTTGGGTTACTTGACCTTGTCATAAAGTGAGTCTATGATGGCATAACGTCACATGTTGAGCATATCGGATTTCGGGACGTCACAGTGGTGGAGAAGAGGAGAAAGGACAAAGGAGAAAGAGTGTGGATGAAATTGTATTTTTGGAGGATTTTTTTCTCTGTATTGTATGTTTTGATAATAATTTTAAAAAAAGATGTATGTTAGAGTGATTTATTATAGATATTAGCTATATTGGATGAGATTAGATGATAGATTATATTAGGAGAAATTACCTAGAGATACTATTTAGCTAAATTAATTCCTAAGAATGCCTCGGGTACCACCTATCTTTTTTATTTTTTTAAATTTGATTCTCTTGCTTTTTTTTTTTTTTAAAGATTTGATTATTTTTCATTCCTTTTTTAAGAAAAAATCACACCAATTTCAATTTAAAAAAAAAAAAAAACAAAAACAAAATCCTATAATATTTGGACCTTCTGATGATAAGATACATCGGTCGCAGACAGCTTAGCACACCTTCCACGCTTACTATCGACTTTCTGCCTTATATCAACCTTCTTCCTGTCCTCATTCGCGAAATACTTCGATCCTTTGCTCATCTCATAAACGACTCTATGTATTCGCCTAATCAACTCCGTCCATTCCTATTCACGTAATATAATCACAAATCATTCCAATAAAAAAACAAAACGATTAGGGTTTCGGTCTTTAAACACAACATGCTTCGCATTGATTGATTATGCATTGGGAATTAGAGTTTGTGAAGGGGGAAAGAGGATTGTGATTATAGAGTGGAAGTTACCAGCTTTGGCGTTGGTGTAAACAGTGTGGTATGATTGCCATGGCTTGGACGAGTTTTCGTCGCAATCGCTGCTAGTCGACATTACTGTGAAGTTGTAGTTTCGATGACGATGACGCCGACGAGGGGGAGAGAGAGAGGTATGAAGCATGAGAATCAGAGAAGCGTTGCCAGCATGTCTGCCATCGAAACCCATCGGAAGAACATTGTCTGGTGTGAAACGTACTGATGACGCTAATGGGTGCGGTGTGGACGGACGGAACGTGTTGGTGATGGTATCAATGTACTAGAGATGTTGATCGATGTGGTGGTCGACGTTCTGAAAGCCAATTATAATGGTAATGAACGTTCTAATATCGTTGATAATGGTGACGACGATGTACTATATCTGATCAAGACAGCGATGATAACGATGACGTACTAACGACGGTTATCCGATAAGGTTGAGAATAATGTTGACGTATTGATGTATAATATATGGTTCCGTGGTTGCAGTACATGGTTCTAGTATATCAGCGATGCCGATGATGGTTTTAGGTTAAGACGTAGATTTGGATTTGAAATTGAATTATTTTTTAGAAAAGTCAATAACTTGTGTAGTTAATGATAGTTTTGTTAGAAAAATAAATATATAGTGTATAAATATTTTAATAGGGAAATTATTAGAATAAATACTGATGGAGTACCTATTATGAAAAAAAATAAAAAGTTGTATTTCTGTGTTATTAATTCTGTATAGAAGTATCTGTGGAGAATTCACTCATTATATTAAATATAATTGTTAATTCTTTTTGTTCAGTGAAATGATTATATAAAAATTCTTTTATTATAACTGTTAATAGTGTCATATGATTTTTACTTCTTTTTTCTACGGTGATATGTTTTTCTCAATGAATACATGATATGTTATTTTATTTTGTAGAGGTTGTTATTTTGAAATTTGGTTCTTATAGTGAAACTAAATTTGATTTTTGTAGATTCAATCTGAACTGTTTAAATCGTAATCAAAGGCAATTAATTTAATTGGATAAAAACTATTTAATTTTAAATCAAACTCAATTACCAAATTACCTAATTGTTCTATAAAATTATTTCAAAAAGATGCGAATATCTTGTCATGTCATCATGTCGTTTGCCATCAACATGGTTTGTCATTTAAAAGTTTTGTATAATTATATAGGTAACTAAAATACTAACTCGTGCGTTGCACGGTAATAGATTATAATAGAAAAAATAATATTATGTAAACTTAAGTATAATTTGCATGTATATCATATAAAATATTTTGAACATACTGATTGCCTCACATAGCTTTTGAAACATTTCAACACTTAAGGATTAAAGGTATATACATTATTATTTCTATACATTGGGTATATTATATAATTTTAAATATATAATTAGATATAAATTGAACAATATAGATTAAAAAATTCATTATAAACTTCGACTTATAAAACAAATGTGACTAAGATCCTGTTTCTCTAATAAAACTATTGTATAAAAATCTTTTAGTTCAATTATATTTGTTATTATTTTTATTTCATAAAAGATTTATAAATATGATCATTAGTATTTTTTCTATAAACTTTTAATCAAATAGTTAAAGTTAAATTTGATATTATTAAGAGTTAATCTCGACTATTCAACAATAATCAAATGTCAGAAATTAATTGGATAAATATACTTTTAATCAAATAGTTGAGTTAAATTTGATATTGTTAAGATTTAATCACAATCAATTCAACTCGGTAATCGACGACCACAAATTAATTGGATGAAGATATTTTCATCAAATAGTTAAGTTGAATTTGATAGTATTAAGATTTAATCTAACCATTCAATTTGTAATCAAAGGTCAGAAATTAATTGGATAAATATTAAAATAGTTAAGAAAAATTTGATATTTTTAAGATTTAATCTTAACCGTTTAACTTATAATTACAGTTCAAAAATTAATTGAAAAAAATTCTATTGATTCAAATAAAATGAGATGATATATATATTAAATTGTTGAAAAGACGCAAATGTCATGCCATGCAATCTAAAATTTTGTATAATTATATATATAATAGATAATAGATAAATAGATTATGCGACAACGTGTGAAAATTTAAGTGAGTAAACAGTGAAAAGTGGTTGTGCTGCAAGCAGTTGCTAAATAGCTATTGCAATAACAATTTTAATCAAATAATTTCAATGATTTAAAATTTGAAAAAATCAAAATCAAATTTGAAAAAATGTTTTTAAATAAATGGATGAATTAATTTAAAATCCCTAACATAATTTCAACTTATACATATCCTAAAATATTATTGTGTATTTTTTTACCCCTCTTGTAAGTTTTCCTTACACTAATCCTCTAAAACCTCACTTGCACTCCCATTTGAAAAATATATTAGATTTTTCAAATAAGACGATAAATGTGTGTATTTTTTTGTTTTTTTTTTTTTTTGAGAAGATAAAATATACTGAATAGATACGAAATGTTTTAAATGATTCCAATAATTTAAAATTTGAAAAAATCAAAATCAAATTTGAAAAAATGTTTTAAACAAATGGATGAATTAATTTAAAATCCCTAACATAATTTCAACTTATATATATCCTAAAATATTATTGTGTATTTTTTACCCCTCTAATAAGTTTTCCTTACACTAAACCTCGAAAACCTCACTTGCATTTTCATTTGAAAAATATATTAGATTTTTCAAATAGGACAATAAATATATGTATATTTTTTTTTTCAAAAAAACAAAATATACTGAATCTTTGATAATTTACGAAATATAATTTATCATTAAATAAATAAATAAATAAATACTGTATTTCTTATTTCTCTCTTTTTCCATTGAAATAGCAATTCTCCGGTACTCGAACAGAAACTCGACACATACTGTTGTACACACATTGCATTGACTTCAACGGCACATATCTTCGTCGGATGCCGATTCCTTCGATATCAGTTTACAGAAATGTCGTCGTCGTCAAAGAAAGAGATACGCAGAGGAATTGCTGTGTTCATGGCATTCGGCACCAAGGGCGATGTTCATCCCATCGCTGTAATCTCCACCTAACTTTCCCATTTTCTTCGAATATTTGGAATTCGTGTAAAGAATTGAGAGCAGTATTGCGAGGCAATTCAATATTTGTAAGGTTGTGTTGATTGAGGATTTGAGTTTGGTGGGATTGGTTGTTTGCAGGCGATTTGTGCGGGTTTTGCTCGGGATAGGAGTGACTATGAAGTGGTTTTCGTGACTCATTCTGCACATCAAGTTTGTGTTCTTTACTTCTGAAATTACTTTCTCTAAGTAGTAGTTAATGGTTTCCTTACGTGTTGTTCCTATGTTCCGCTGTTGTCTTGGAGATTCGGACATAATATTTTGAAGGGTCATCCTAAAGGTCGTTATGATTTATTTTGAGTATCTGAACTGCGCTGTTTTTGGGGTAGTGTTTGCTGGATTATGATTCTATCTGTGGGCTTACAGTGGGATTTGGGTTCGAGTAAATAAAATACACTTAGTCAAGTGAAATAGTTGTGGCTCTTCTTGATCAATGTCATTGCCTTGTGCATATTCTGGTGGTAGCATTGCTTTGTTGTTGTGAAAATACTTTCTTGATTTCATGAATTTTGGGGAAAATGATAGAATAAAATAGTAGTAAAATCTGTAGCGAGACTAGATTGGCTCATTAATCAAGTAGCTTAAGATAAACTCAATGGTAAAATTGTGAAATTTTGATTTTCCGCCTCTATGAATTTTGGCTTCATTTGCATTGTGTGTAGACATTACCATTAGGCTATAAGGATTTTGTTTCGTTTGAAGGTTCAAGATTTCGTTTAATCGGTAATGCAAGAAAAATTTTGTTTAATTGATAAAAGCGAGAAAGATTTTGTTTTGAATGATATAGCATTGATGGACAAGATGTTGTTTCATGAGAAAGAAGCTGCTATTGCCACAATAGGGTTGAATACTGGTCAGCACAATACCACATACATATTGGGTGGTATCATTGATTGGACTCTATGAATACCTTATCCTCCATTTTATACTTATGCTTACCTCATTTCCTCAAGATTAACAACTGTGAAAGTCTTTACTTGATTGGATGCTGATTGTTCCGAAAATTTCTTGGAGGGAAAAAAAAGGATGATCCAAGCAGCACGACCAATACTCTCAGAAAGCATATTATTATCCTAATATTGTTGACTATTTGATGAGATTTGTTTCTCATATCATGTTTCTCTTCATTTCAGTTGTTAGACTCATGTGAAATACTATTATTTATTTTTGTATTTTTTTAATAATTTATTCAATGGATGCTTTGCTAGCAGGATTTAGCAGCAGATTTAATGACAGAAAATGTTGGATGTGCTCTGGTTTCCTCACCTCCCGTTCTGTCGCCAACAGAAGATGAGGATGCTAAAGGCATGTAGATTTTTGTTTGGTAATTATTGTGCTGTGGAGCTTGTAGATGATCTTTTCTCACATAAGATTTCAGTACAATAGGAGCCGCTTGTTTTTGTATATCTGTAATGATTCCTTGTAATCATCAGGGTCTTCGGCTACGCTGTTTTCTGTGAGGAAAATGATAATTGCAAAAGATCATAGACGTGAATGCATTTCATTGATGGAGAAGATCTTTGGGGAAGGTCCAACCCTGGGAGGAGACTTCATCGTGATTAACTTTTTTGCATTGGTTTCTCTCTACTACCTATAAAATTGGAAATCCATAATTCTTCAATATTTTCAATTGTTGTAGAAGCTCTTCAACTGTCGCAAAAAAAAGAAAAAAAGAAAAAGAAAAAGAAAAAAAGAAGAAGAAGTACCCAGGGAGTTGTTTCACGTTTAAGCACAGTATGTGCAAACTCCTATCCAGTAATAGCAAAAGGTCCAATTTGTAGATCTCAAAATCTCTAATTGTAGTTTTATTCAAGTGGGAGTATAACCATGGTAATCATGTTCAGGAAGGGTGGAGCCTTGCTGAACTTTTTCACGTTCGTTGTGCTGTTGCTGCTCCTTATGTGGTTCCTTACAGGTACTTCTTGTCTGTTTCATACCTTCATAGACAGCTTAAAGGGTTTTGTTTTGTTTTGTTTTTTCTTTTTTATCTCAATCCATGTTGACTGATTGCTATTACAATGGTTGTCCCAGTAATTCATACATGATAACCTATCAGGAGTGTCATCTCTCTTTTTTCATTTTTTCTTTTTTGGGAGATGCATGTAATTTCTTCACTGTCTTATTTACAATCCTGATTTAACAATCTTCCTGATAAGTGTATATTCATATGCACTGAGTTGGTCTAAACGTGTTTTTTTTTTTTTTTTTCAAGTGTGGTCTAAAAGGGCATTTTGCACACAAGAATTTAAAGTTTTCTGGCTTTGGCTGTGTAATTTTTTGGCTCATAATTTTCTTCTGTAAGTTTCTAGTTCATGGTTTTCTAATCTTGTATGCTACTTTATTAATCAACTAAATGACAAGAAATAAAGGTATATCTATAGCGTAATCAGATAGGGACCTGAGATGGCTGTTAGAGTTAGATTGTCACACAATAACCTTGAAGACTGTGTAGTATATATGGGCTTTAAGAAAATTTATTAGCTATGGATGGATGCCTACTGTTATTCATGTTTGTTTTCCTTTACTTGAAAACCTTGACTTAGCCAGTAGCAGGATGGGATAACCTTGCCTACTGTTATTCATGCTTGTTTTCCTTTACAAGAAATGTATTGAAAAATCACATCCAATGAAATGTTAAATTTAAGATAGGATATGAGCGATATGATTTTTATGTAAACACCCTCTCATATAAATGCCCTGCATGTTCTTGAAAGCATTGGACTCACAGTACCACTACGTTTCAGATACCAAAATGATTGGTGCTTTTAAGATTCAAACTTGTGGCCTCATGAACCATCTGACACCTACTATGAGTCTTAATAATACCATAAGGAGTAAGGAACCAACTCTACCGAAAAACTAAAACCCATGGTAGAAGGTGTACGATTTTATTTGTATGCTAGTTGGAAGCATTCGATCGAGGAAAACTCTCTACCCTTGGGAAAGTTGACTCTGGAGCACTGTGCACAATATTGGTGGTCCTAGTATACCTCATGATGTTTGTGCTCTGGCTGTAATGTTTGGCTTAATTTCTGCTTCTATGTTTCCCTTGTTCTGAATATATATTGCTCACTATCTTTTTTTTTTTTTGGATTATCCTGAGAATAACTTAGTGTAGAGATACAAATAATATAATGGGCTTACTATCATTAGTTCGGACTTTTGGTAGAGTTGGTTCTCAACATGGTATCGGAGCAAGTGTGATAGTGAAGTCACAAGTTCAAATACTACAACTCCCAGTTGTTATTGTGTTTGCGTTCGTGGTGCTTATGTAGCACTTGGTTGGTGTTGGGTCAATGTATTGTCTGGGTTTTCGTATGAGAGGGAGTGTTGAGATAGAAATAATATAATGGGGTTACTACCATTAGTTCGGACTTTTGATAGAATTGGTTCTCAACACTTTGGATGGAAGTCTATTTCACTTTGCTATTGCTTTCTGGTTTACTTGATGAAAAGAGATACACTGTTTAGTGGGTGACTTCTTATTTCTCAATGAATTCGAAGAGGTATTCTTTTTACTGGGCATTATGATCTTGGAGCTAAGGCATACCTAGTACAAAATTTCTTTCCCTATTGCTCTGATGAGTCTGATTGTCTGACTCAAGAAGTGCGTTCTGATCACTAAAATCATTAGCTTTGATGCTCAAAATTTGTGCGGCTTGTTTATGTTTATGGATTAGGATTTTACAACTTGTGTCCTATTATTAAAAGCATCAATCTAACCTAATGATATACTCTGATTGGAAATCTTGGTTCCCCAAAATCCAAATGGCGTGATCAATACAGGCTGCATGTCTTCTATAATTATATGTACATGAGTTAGGTGTATGAAAGGAAGAAGTCCACAAATCTCAAACAATCTTTTTCCCTTCATCTCTGAATTCTCTCTCTCCAGCTTAGTGCAGTGTCAAACCCACGAATGCCTTATTTTGATGTAATCTGCTTTCTTATGAGTTATTTCAGCTCTTAAAATGTGTATTCTGAGATTGTTTATGATGCAGTGTGCCATCTTCTTTTGAGCGTCGATTTAGGCAAGAACTTCCACTTTTATACAGATATCTCAAAGATGCTCCAGTTGATAAGGTGAGATTTTAGTTCTTGCTCCTTTACCTCGTGGACGCAAGAATACAAAGGTTTTTGGTACCAAGTTTCTTTTCCCATTAAACTTGTGTTATCATAACATGACCTTAAGCCTTTTTACTAACTAGTTTGCTGCCACACGCTCTGCATGGATGTTATATTTCTCTATCTATTAGCCGATACGACAGAAACACTAACAAAAAGATGATGATGATGATGATGATGATAATAATAATAATAATAATAATAATAATAATAATAATAATAATAATAATACTAACAAAAAGATAATAATAATAATAATAATAATAATAATAATAATAATAATAATAATAATAATAATAATAATAATAATAATAATAATAGATGTCACTAAATTATTTTAATTGAATTGAAACACATGTTCAAGCAAAGTGGTTAAAATATAACTGGGAAAATAACATTAAACCCCGTTGAACTATTTGTCGGGAGCACTTAACCCTCTCAAACTTATAAAATGGGCACTTAACCCCATTTTGTCTATAGGGGTCATATGCAAACTATGGAGTAAATGATACATATTATATAATAGATTATATTTTTAACACTCTTATGATTTCAGGTTAGTTTTTATTGCTTCGTATTATTAACAATCTAGAATTTTTATTTTTGTTTTAATTTATCGATTTAGATATTTTGCAAAACTATTTTAATTTTTTTTTTGGTTGAGAACGTGAAAACTCTAAGGGTGCATTTGTTTTGGAGATTAAAAAAAATGAATAAATAAAAAGAAAAGATTTTATTCAAATAGATGATAGGGATGACATTGACACTCTTTTTTTTTTTTCATGTTTTGTTCCCTCCCCTAAACACTAATAAATCCCTAAACCTTAAAATAAGACCCTAATTTTTAAAAATAAAACCCTAAACAAAATAAAAACCCTAAAAAATGCAACTTAGAAACCCAAAAAATTAAGAAAAGAAAAAATGCAGAGAGGAGAAAGTGCTTGGGAAATCAGGGGAGAGAGCTAAATAAGGAAAAGAAGAGGTCAATGACGGTTTAAAAATGAAGAAAAGAATGGAAAAAAAAAAGAAAAAAAAAAAGAGGGAAGTGGTGGTTATTTTAAGATGATGTGGCAACATGACAGGGAGAGTGTCAAAAAGAGAGTGTGGATTCATCTGTCCCTAACATTTTTCTTCTGTTTATATATTATAGATTGGATTAGATTAGGTTAATTAGATTAATATATTAGATATATTATTTTAGGTTTAGCATTGAAATGCCATTGTAGTTAGATATATAATCGATTAGATATTAGATAGATTTTGTATTGTAAAAGACTTTTAAAAAAGTTACTCCCTCCGTCCACTTATTTTGCAACAAATTGACTGGGATCGTAAATTTAGGTATAGGCTGACTTTGCAAATTTGGACCAAAATGCCCTTAGTTTTTCTCCCATCCAGGATATTTGAAGCATGGCCCATCAAACGTGAAGCGCCAATTTCAACTTTTGAATTCTTTTTATTCCCACTATTAACACAAGTCACAAACCCTTTTGAAATATCTTGCTCTATAATGCATCTCCTCAAAAACTGCCAAGCTTACAAAAAAAGTGGTACATCATCTAGATACCACTTCTTATACAAAACGATACATAGTCAGAGCTAACAAGGTTACATCATGGAATATAAGTCGACTCTATTTTTGCTTGTAATGATGCTATCTGTCGACTCATTATGGCCCAGGTTTGTTCCAGCAAATCCACCTTCTTGCACAAGTACAGAAGTTCTTGTTTTCCATGTTGCTCTTCAACATTTCGAGCAACCATTCCCTTGCTATTTTTCTTTAGTAGCAGCAACTCTATGATTACGGATTCTTAAATTATTTCCTAATCTAACTACTTTCTAATCTAACTACTTCCTATATTATTTCCTAATCTAACAATTTCCTAAATTATTTTCTACTTCCTACATTAACTAAGCAAATTACAAGCATAAAATAACTTCTTAAATTATTTCTTAATCTAACTATTTTCTAATATAACTACTTCCTATATTATTTCCTAATCTAACAATTTCCTAAATTATTTTCTACTTCCTACATTAACTAAGCAAATTACAAGCATAAAATAACTTCTTAAATTATTTCTTAATCTAACTATTTTCTAATATTACTACTTCCTACATTATTTCCTAATCTGAAAATGGTAGGTATTCTTTATTTCTTTAGTAGCAGCTCCCTTGCACATTGCATCGCTTTAATTGATATTCACATACACATTTTCCCCACAATATGATACTTTTTTGTGGGTATTCATAAAGGTTTGTTTTTGAATCCCATACCTACCAAATACTTCATCGATAAATAAATAAGAATAGAAATTTATCAACTGTATAAGGAGGAGAAATAAACATACGTTGATAACATATTTTCACTAGTGAAGGCGCTTTCGTTTTTGATGTCGGAGTTAAAACTGATGAGAATTTTCTAGTATCGGATAAGTGAGCAAGCACTTTAGAAGAAACAACATCAGATCGAACCATGGATTCAAAGTTGTCCTCGCTATCAGCAATTATTTCATTATCGAAGTCCTTAGGAGAGCTACTTTCAGCGGAATCAATATCGGGAACAGATTGAGCGAAGTTATAATATTGAATGTTAGAAGATGAATTCCTATCCAAGATATGGATTTATGTAAAGAGTAGTCGATGGCACCAGAAAGACCCTTTAGTTTGCTTTAGCTACAAAAATATCGCATAAAAAAAAAAAAAAAACAGTAACAATAACAAACCAGAAATATATTGTAATCATACTAGCATAATTCTCAACGCATCCCCAACATCATTGATTTAAAAGAAAATCAATAGAAAAATCCCCAATTTAGAAGAACAACATCTCGATTTCCCTCTTGATGAATCCAATTAGGGTTTACATGAAAATTAAGGATTTCACTAAAATTGAACCAAACATGTTCCGGAGATGGATGAATTGAGGAAATAAGAAATGAAAGGGTGAATTGAACATAGACCAAACCAATTCAAACGACCAATTAAACCAATTGTAATTTGAGGAGAGTGATAAAGTGATATACCGATTTTCATAAGCTTGCGGAAAAGATGTGGAAATCGATTAATAATGAGAGTGAATGGGAGAGACAGCTATGTCAATGCATGAAGATGATGTGATTTAAATTCTAAAATTCAAACACCCCGCTTCACATTCTACATCACAGAGGGGAGAAAGGAAACCGGAAAGGGGATTGGAGATAGGAAAATGAATGATTGTTTTTTCATCTACAACAAGGGTAAGAAGGTCAATTCACAAAGAAAATAACCTGAATTTAGTAATGTTGCAAAGAGTTTGGGATTGTCATATTTGGCAAAAAGATGCAAATTATATGGGACGGAGGGAGTAATTTTTTTCGCGGTACACCTGAAGATATATCGCCAGAATATTAATCCGTGTGCTGCACGGAACGGATAATCATAATAGAAATAAATAGTTTTCATAGTGATGAAATTTGTACAATATTAAACTTTATATATAATTAAGAGCATTTGATATATTATATTTCTATTGATGATTTTATTAAAAGATATATAATAAATAATAATTTTATATAGAGAGTATTCTTGATAGAAACTGCTATGGAGCTTTAATTACTCAAAAATACCTCGCTATAATTTCATTCCCATGAGGTATCCCATAATCAATTGAAAGATTATTTTCCCAAATATAATTATTACATCCAAAATTTAGTTTTGTAAAATCTGTTATTTTTAAATCCAACAATGACGACGACGATACTTAAGCCTTCGTTTTATAGAACTTCATGAATCAGCAATTTGGATCTCCAATCTTTGTTTGGACACCAGTCAAATCTTCTTCTTCTTCTTCTTCTTCTTTTTTTTTTCATACTTAGGCCTCCAATACTTTTCATATCTTCACAACCAAGCAAAACTCATTTTGAGCGAAATATGAAAATATTTCTCTCAATATTGTTAGTCCATAAAAAAATGATCAATATAAGAAATAAAGACTTGACAAAATTAGAGTCATCAACAAAACAATGACTTTCTATATTTAAGTCATATTTATGGAAACTAGGGTGGGGAAGGCAGGCTTGCACTTTTCTTCTTATTTTTTTGAAACCAACAAGGAAGACCCGAGTCTTCTTGTGTTTTTTCACAAAAACATGCACTTAAAGTGAATTTGTTCAATCATTGTCATCATTTGAATTTCTGGAACTCAACAGTATTGTACCTGATTTGTTGTTGAGTTGGGGTGTGTTGTCATTGGCACTGGTCTTGGTAGTTAGTACAGTGATCAAACATAAGCACGTAGTATCTGGATGAATGTAAGCGCAGTGATCAATCGTCGATGTTATTCGTCGCTTATTAGATGCTTCTGTGGAAAAGCTGGTTTTGTCATTATGCAGAATATCATGTCTGGATGTATTTGTTGCTTGGGGCAAACCTTTGCAATTTGAGGCTACATATCTATGATATGAATCTAGTTAAGCATTCAAGTTATGTTCAAGCTTGTGTTCCTAATAGTATTGTATTGTTCCTTAATACACTCCAATTGCCTTTGATTTGTAAAACAGGTTTGCTGGAATGATATAACCCACTGGATGTGGCCACTTTTCATGGAAGAGTGGGGATCATGGAGGAGTAATGAACTTAATCTCAGCCATTGGCCTTTCACGGTTAGTGTAATTACTATGGAAATATCTTCCAAAAGTAGATTCATCTATTGGAAGTCCTTCAGACAAGGCAAAGCAGAAGACTTATGTTTCGTTCTGAATGAATGTAGGATCCAGTGACAGGCCTTCCCTTTTGGCATGATCGGCCACCGTCTCCATTACTACTGTAAGAAAGCATCTCAAATATTATGGTGTGGGCATTGTTTGGTTGATTTGGAGTAGTTGATGATTGTTGGTGGCACTTTATCTTTTCTACAACATGAGAGCAAATGTAACTTGAAAGTCTCATGATTTGCAAGTGCTTGAAATCCAATTTGGAATGAATCCGATCCCCACATGGCTTTCCTTTGTGATTGTGAAATCTTGTGTATTGGCTGTTCAGTAAGAGCCTGTCACTATCAGTAAAAAGCGTAGGTTTATAAATTATGATCATGATACATGAGAGGTATCGTCTTATTACCTCTTTGTTGATATGAGCCAAATTAATTATAGTAAGACCAATAGATCATGTTACACTGTCAAGCTTATGTGTGTATCTTTGCCAGATTTCTTTATAGTATGATCTTCTCATACCTGAAAACTTGCTCTCCCAGGTAAATCATGTACGTTGATAAGTTGAAGATAGTTATTTTGCATGTGAAGTCGATTATTTGGTTGGTGTGGGAGGAGCGCCAATATCGTTAAGTAGCCATGCTTCTGATTATTTATGCACACTTGTCTGTCGCTAAAACCTCATCAATGAACTTCATCATTTCTTCTCATGGAAGTTTCTTTTGTCTTTTATGCTTTTTTCTTCTGACTAAATCCTTTATTTTCCTTCTAGATACGGGTTCAGCAGAGAAGTGGTTGAGTGCCCTGGTAAGATTCGTTCATATGTAAACTGAATGTCTACTTCCTGTGCTATTTTATCGGATCGTTATGTGCCATCCTGGTGCAAAGCTGAAAAAAACAGTGGACTTATTTTCTTGTACTCTGTATCCTGATATTACTGGTTAGTTGGTCCTGCATGATAGAAAAATTTCCTTGTCATTTGTGAATGGGCTTGTTTCCAGCTCCTTGTCGTTGTAGGGGATAGACACAGTACAATTAACTTGAAGTATTTAGCTTTGCGAAATAATCCTTACGATGGAGAAAAATACACCACAAGTAGGATTACTAGAAGAGTTTTAAGCTGAGTGTTGAGGATATAGATGAGATTTTCAGCTTATTCCCAAACGATAGGGAATTTCTTATTGGCAATGATCCGATGAACATGTGGCTGTAGAAGGAGGAATAGATGTATTGATGTATGTTGTGAAACTAGTTCTACCAAAAGTGCGAACTAATGGTAGAAGTCTCATTATATTATTTGTATCTAAACACTCGTTCTCATGAGAAAGCCCATACATGAGTACCTGGGTTTCATAAAAGGACTTCGGATAATTAGCTGCTCTCAATACATTCAGTGTTATGTAAAAACTGTGACTAAGAACATAATCTATTAAATATAGAACAGAGAGTTACCTCTCGAGGTTTTTCGAACCAGGAATCATACCGGAATTGATATTTCCAAAACCGGAACGGTTCACCGATACGGGGGTGTATCCGTGTGATTCACCCCCGAATCGGACCGGTTCACTCCGATTCATCTTTTGTTGCATAAATAATTTCAAACATCATATAAAAAGCATAAATTACTAAAATAGAAGTTTAATTTCACTCAATACATAAAACAACACATAAAATCTAAAGAAATGAAGAACGTCGAGCGGCTTCATAATCAAATCCTGATGAAGATCGATCATATCCATCATAATCGTCATATCCACCATAATCATCATATCCATCATATCTCCTATGTCCTATATCATCATTATCATCTCTTGTGGAAAGATTAGCATCACCACGATCACCATCATCATTGTCGGAGGAAGTGTCGTCCTCATCAGCTAAAGCATTTTTCACTTGAGGATTTGGTTGACCATCCATCATGTCAAGTGTTGGCTCCTCCAATTCTCTTGTCTACTCCATAAGTGGATCCTCAACATTGAAGAATTCATCAAGATAAATTGAATCTTTCGAAAGTTTGTTAATTCTCGTAATATTTCTGACTCGCAATCTCATATTGTACGAGACACATACCAGTTTTTCTAACTTGTTCATGCTCAGTCTGTTTCTTGGCTTCGTATGAATCAATGAGAAAATACTCTAATTTCTTTCATATTGGGCGGAAGAAACAATCTGGCTCAGGATACGGTCAGCCACGTGTGTAAGATTCGATGCTTGAGTCGGGAACGATACACCCTGTGTCAGGCCGATTCAGTGGTTGAATCGGGAACGATACACCCCGATTCTCCCCGAATCGGTCCGATTCGGCAAACCATGTTACCTCTTCCAAACTTTATTTCTAAAACCGCCTGGTCCCTAGCCTTTCTTGCTCTAGTTGTCATCACTTTTTATTTCCACAGTATCTAAAGCACCACCAGCCACAAATTTCTGACCACAACGTGATAACGAAAAAAGTTAAACTCGGCCTTATATATGCAGTACACGTAGCCTGCATTCGTTATCACGTGGGAAATCACTAAATAAACTAGCCATTTTTTCACTAAATGACACATAAAAGAGACCATTCACAAACTTGTTTCAAGCAGAAAAGCACATTTTCACGTTCTGGATTTTCTGGATATTGTTTGGACAGAGTGGACATGGGAATGTTGAGTCCTCCTTTCTTGTGTACCATGTTCATTCGATGGGTAGGAACAATACAGGCATGATTATTTTCCGGACTTAGCAAAGCTGTACTATAGTAATAGTACTATCTAAAACGCTGTCCTGTATGGTCTAAGGTACGACTATACTTTTTTATCAGCTTTTTCCATTACGATATATTTTCTTATAAGCGCAATAGGGCTTCCCATGACATATCCATCATCGATACTACTGTTACGTTAAATCTCATTTATTCTCACTTTACTGAGAATTTTAATTGGATTTCACAATATATTATTCAATCTTTTCTGTGATCTTCTTCATGTGTTTATTTTTTTTCTTCCGATCCTGTTTACACTTACGTAACCACCTTCATCCTGTTTATGAAAACATCCTCTTTAGCCTTGCTGGTTCTTCTCAAATGCACGAATCTCCCATGCAATCTTCCACTAGGTTATTGTTCATTGTTTTGAATGTATAAATCTCCTAAAGCCTTGTTGACCACGTTCACGTTAATATGAATCCTAGGTTCTTGTTCAGGGAAATGGATACATGTCTCATCATGAGCTGTATTTAGGCTTTGTTTTCAAGAAGTTATTCAGCCGAAAAACAGCTCTTAGTGTTCTTTTTATGTCAAAAGGGGTTTTGCTGAATGCTTCACTGAGATTATGTAAGAAGCTATAATTGTATGAAACTGCACAATGCTTCAGCCTTCAAAACTTTCTATGGTCTGTTCCATAGTGGATTATAAGGATGAAATATGGCAGAAATTTTAGAGCTTAGTTTTCTAGGTTTTTTTTAAAATGTTTTTTGCTTCATTATGTAAGACTACTGTTGCAGATTATTGGCCTTTAAATGCAAGAGTTTGCGGCTTTTGGCATCTCCCTTCAAAATGGCAATTTTCTTGCAACAACTGTAAAGGCAACTTTGATCAATGGCAAAGCATTGACGGCGAAGTTTGTTCAATGCATACTGTCCTGCAATCATTCCTGAGGTGCTCTAGGGCGGAGTCAATGCCACCTATTTTTATATGTCTGAGCTCAACTGGAAGGTAAAGTTTCAAGCATAGCTTGAGTGCATGACTAGTTTGCATTAACTCTACGTTACGTTTGTTGTTTGAGTATTAAGTGTCTTAAAACCAAGCCTTGTGTTCTGTGGTGGGTTCTTTTTTTTGTTGGTTAAATTTGATTAGAAGCTACCAAGTACCAACCTAGCTGATTTCAATTGGTGGGGGAAGGAGAAGATGAACATGAATATGAAAGAGGGTGACAAGTGGGAAAGACCTAAAGAATGAAAGAAACATTTCAAGAAATTTAATCAAATATATGATTTAAGTGTTCCTTTGGGCTTGTTTGGTATTGTTTTGGTTTCCTGTTTTATTTTTGTTTATTCGGTTGATGAAACAAAAGTGTTTGTTTATGTTTTCTGTTTCTCGAATGAACGAAGCAGAAGCCAAAAAAAAATTTCATTTTATGTTTCTTGTTTCATATTAGTACAACATTCAAGATCCTATTTACAAAAAAAAAAAAAAGCATTTTATGTTATAGTATTTTTTTCATTTTCATTACTGGTTTCCCGCTTCTGTTATTGATTTTGTTTTTCATAGTTTTGAGCAACGAAAATACAATTTTGAAGTCTAATGGTTTTTTTTTTTTTTTGGTTCGATAACCCTGCATCATTAGGCAATGAAGTTGGTCCGTCACATGCCAAGTATCAAACAAACACAAAATAACAAACACCATAACTAGGGGTTGCAAGCTTTTCAAGCGCGTGAGCTCTTGTCGCTTTTATTGAGAAATCAACTCTATCAATATTACCAATAATTTTGGCTGATTTTATTTTCTCATTGATATCCTGCAGGATGGGTTTTTTGAAGAATTCTCTGGCATTCCTTCGCGTTCTTCAAGCAGTTCTGGAAGCCAGTACATACAGATTCATTCTTCTTTCTGCTGGTTATGAGCCCTTAGAAAGGGCAATTAGAAACATAGCAGTGAAACAAGAACATCCATCGGATAAACAGGAAATTTATGGGGATTGCATTGTTCTCTTCAGTGGGCGACTATTGTGCTTTTCTGGGTAAGTGATTTGAGTTTTCCTGTGTTATGTATTTTACTTCTGCAAAATTACCCTTGATAACTTACTTTATCAGATCTCATTACTCCTTTGCTACTTCTCACAATTTGCTTAAATATCAGTTGGACTACGGACTATCATATGATGTAACTGAGGTAGAAATTTTGGGAAATTGGAGAAAAAAAGGTCTGTTATGTTCAGTTACCAGGAAAGCTATATGGACCGAATATAACATATACATATGGTAGTTGTGCATAAGTCTGGGGACAGTCAATAGTATTCATTATTCAACACCCACCCAAGTTCTTGTCCCAAATTTCCAATGTTTGAGACTCCAACCTTGCTTTCACATTGCTACTGATTCTGCAACTACTTTTGTCAAGCCAGCAGCACTACACTGTTTCCAGTCAGATTAGATTTCCAGGCTTTCTTTTTGAGAGTGTGCAAGCATTCTGGTCATTCTGGATGTGTGTGCTTTCAGTGATGCTGCATTTTTGTTGAAACCAAATTATGATATGAATTCTGCATATTTAATTATGAAGCTACAGAAACAGACTTCCTAGATGGCACTGTTGTCCTGTGCATGTTTGTATTAATGGTACTTTTCTCAGAATATTTAAGTTTCAATGCAATTGATGCAAAGAAGTAAGGACTACGACGACATGCAAGATTAATGCGAAAGACAAAGATCGATAAATAGAGAACACAATCTCTCTTTTCAAATGAAGAGATTCTCAATATTTCCCAAAAAAAAAAAAAAAACTGGCCGCCCTAAAGTGGGGTTAAATAAACGTGCAAAATCCTAGTTTCTCTAATTAACAAAATTAACTCTAATTTAACTAAAAGAAATTATTTCAAAATAACTAATAATAACTTCAATTTTAAAAGATGAAAATAACCAAAAAATAATATGATGATATCTGAAACTCTTCTTCAGGTTTGGTTAGTATAGGATGACTCATTGCAGAGGATGTGGCCATGAAGTTTGAAAAAAAAGGATTATTAGCGACCACTATTCTTGCTGTGTTTTCTATTGTTGTCGTAATCTTCATTGCAAGGACCCCCAAATGTTTCGTTGGGATGAATGTTTTGTCGGAAAGAATTTACGCAAAGATCATGAACTTGAGGGGATCCACAACAACATACTTCGATGATAAGTCGACCATCTTTTAAAGGAATAAATTCTTTTGATGACTCGGCTACAACCACGATCTCCTCGGATGAATCATTCACCATTACGCCAACTTCATATGACTCGTCATCACCATAATCATCATATATGGCTTCACATAATTCATCACCATCTTCATTAGGATACTGATCAAAGATGGCATAGCCAAACTCTTCGAACTTAGAAATCTCAATTTTCATCTCGATGTTCTGGGTTGAGAATAGATCATCAATCTGCATAGTCCGCTATCTTCTGTATCCCTTCTCAAAGAGAACTAAGAATGAAGCAAAATATTCCTCATGTTCGACCTTGGATCGGGCATTACACCTTGCCTCTGCAAGTTGCCGCTCGGACGCAGAATGGGATAATTCATTACCAAATCTAAAGGAGACTGGACCGCATCGTTTGGCAAGAATCAAGGCTAAACAATCATCTAATTAGTTACTCATAATTTAGCAAGATGATATGTCGCCAATTGTTATATTTTCCTTTTCTGCATTAGTTTCTTTCCTTCCAAATTAGTTTGTTTATATTGATTATTATCATAAAAAGGACACCATCACAACAGGAACGTTGATCATGTTCATGTTGATTTTCTACCAAGACTTGAGTTAGGGTTCTCTTATTTTCTCATATCGATTCTTCTAACTGTTTATGCAAGCGAAGAATTCCTCGAGAATCTTTTTCTTCGGGATCGAGTTGTCGATCTCATTGTTTTTTTTTTTCAACACGTGTTTGGCGTCAATTGGTATCAGAGCCTTACACTCGCCATTGTTGAACGAAGGAATCTTTCTTTACCCACAGTTGTCGACGATATCACCCAATGGTAGGAGACAACCTGCAACCCAATGTGTCACTCACTGCGATTTTGGATGTGATGCGGAGAGATCGAGAAGAGCGAAAGAAGGAACGAGAGGATAGCGGGGTGATGTTGCTAGCTCTCATAGAGTTAATGCAAAAACTGGTTTTAAACCAACCACCACCAACCAGAGATGCTGCTACGAAAGTGGTAGACGATGTGAATGTAGCACCTCATGCGAGAGAGTTCCATGCATACCCCGGGGTCCGTGTCGGATGTTTTACAATCCTAGGGACTAACGAGAGCCTCGGGAGCCTCATAATGCTCGTTGGGATGCCGATTTCAAGCTCGATGTCCCTGAATTCACAGGGGGTTTGGCTCCAAAAGAGTTCTTGGATTAGTTGAGCTCAATGGAGGAGTTGCTCTCATTGAAAGAAGTTCCAAAAGATAAGAAGGTGTCACTTGCCGCAACAAGATTTCGAGATAGGGCGTAACTTGGTGGCAATCTTATCGATATGAGCGATACTTGGATGGCTTCCTGTGTTGGATGATTGGGAGGAGCTTAAGTGGGAGATGAAGGGAGAATTTTTACCACTGAACTTCAGGCAAGTTCTTTTCCAAAATCTTCATGCATTGGAACAGAGACAACGAAGTATAGATGATTATATAATTGAATTTATCGTTTGGTTGCACAAAATCAGTTGCGAGAGACCCAAGAACAACTTGTAGCGCGATACTTACATGGTTTGTGCCCATCAATTCAGGGGACCTTGCGGGTACATACCTTTGCAAATGTCACTGAGGCGCAAGCTAAGGCGAAAGTTGTGGAGCAGAGCTTCACTAAGAATTCTTTTGGTCGTGTCATGCAGCCTAGCAAGGGAGGTTTCTCTAGCTCATACTACACAGGATCCAACGCAATTCCATCCACGAGTGGATTCGTCTCTCAAGGGCCCAGACAATATGAGAAGGGAGCTGGTCCACAACCACTAACAGCCACGACTACATCACAGAGACCGACGAGTAGCAAGTCGACAATTAGGTGTCATCGGTGTCAGGAGTTGAGGCATTATGCCAACAAGTGCCCCTGTGCGAGATCACTACTTTTCGCCCATGGTGATATCTTCACTACTAAGTGCACCATTGGAGATAAGGAGTGCAAGGTCATTATTGACACCGGAAGCAAGGCGAATGTGATCTCTGGAGAGGCTGTCAAGAAGTTAGCCTTGCAAACAGAACAACACCTACATCCTTATAAGCTTTGGTTGGCTCAATAGGGAGACAGAGTTGAAGGTAAACAAGAGGTGCTTAGTAAAGTTTGCTATTGGCCCTTACTGTAGATCCAGGGTCTATTGTGATTTAGTTCCCATAGATGTGTCACACTTAACACTTGGCAGTTCGACAACAAGGTTTTATATGATGGATATGAACATTGTTATTCAATTCGTTCTAGTCCCCGCCAGGTAGTTTTGAAGCCACTAAAGGAAGAAGGGATTGAGGAGAAGAAGACTATCATATGTCTCCCGATAGTGGAGTTTGAACAAGAGGCAGACGCTGCAGATGTTTGCTTTGCCGTTATGTCCAAGACATTTATTGTCAGGTTGATCACAGTAGAGGCACAGTTCCAGAGGCAGCTAAAGCTATTTTAGAGGAGTTTGGTGATATATTTCCTGATGATCTTCTAGCTGGTCTACCTTTGCTTAGGGATATACAACATCAGATCGACTTGATGCCAGGAGTTGTATTACCAAACAAAGTACATTATCGGATGATGCCCCAACAACACGAGGAGTTAAGAAACAGGTAGAGGAGCTTTTACAGAAAGGATTTGTTCGGGAGAGTATCGGCGCATGTGCAGTGCCTGTTTTGTTGGTCCCACAGAAGGATGGTTCATGGAAACTGTGCGTGGACAGTCGTGCTATAAATCGAATTACTATCAAGTACCGTTTTCCTATACCCATGTTACATGAAATGCTAGACCAGCTTAGTGGAGCTATGGTATTTTCAAAAATCGATTTAAAGTGTGGTTATCATCAGATTAGAATCAAGCCGGGAGACGAATGGAAGACTGTTTTCAAGATGAAGGACGGATTGTTTGAGTGGGTTGTCATGCCATTCGGATTATCCAATGCTTCGAGTACGTTCATATAGGTTATGAATAAGGTGCTATGTCCCTATCTGAGAGACTTTGTTGTGGTTTATTTCGGTGATGTCCTAATATATAACAAGTCGAAGGAGGAGCATCAACAACAGCTGAAGTTAGACTTGGGCACCTCAAGAGAACATAGCCTTTGCGCCAACCCAAAGAAGTGCACTTGGATGTTGAAGAAGTTGATCTTTCTTGGCTGTGTTGTATCTGTCGATGACATTTCTCCAGATAACAACAAGATAAAAGCTATTCGAGAGTGGCCAGAGCTGAGAAGCATCACGAAGGTGAGATCTTTCCATGGTCTAGCTAGTTTCTATCGAAGATTTATTAGGAATTTCAGTATCTTAACTGCCCCAATCACTAAATTGCTCAAGGCTAGGGAGTTTGTGTGGACAACTTATGCTCAACGTGCTTTTGACAAGATCAAGAAGAAGCCAACGCAGGCTTCGATATTAGCTCCCCATGACTTTGAAAAGGTATTTGAGGTTGATTGCGATGCTTCAAAGGTGGGCATAGGTGCAGTTCTCAGCCAGGACGGACGCCTTATCGCTTATTTTGGAGAGAAGATTGGAGGCTCGAAGCTAAACTATTCGGTATATGATCTGGAGTTGTATGCAATTGTTAAAGCATTGCAATTTTGGAGGCATTATCTGATACAAAGGGAGTTTGTTCTCTATTCTGATCATCAAGCACTGAAGTATTTGCAAGGACAACACAAGCTCAGTGATAGACACGCTAAATGGGTTTCCGCTATTCAGGAATTCGTCTTCACCATCAAGCACAAATCAGGTATAATGAACAAGGTGGGCGAGGCTTTGAGCAGGCGCCATGCCCTGTTGATAGTGATGGCTGTCGAGACCTTGGAATTTGAAGAGGTCAAGGGATTACTTTGCACAGATAATGAGTTTGGGCCTATCATGACAGCCGTAGAAAGTAAGGAGCGTTTTGATTATGTGCTGGAGGATGGGTACTTATTTCGAGGTGGTAGTTTATGCATTCCTAACACTTCATTGTGATTGTTGATTGTCCAAGAATAGCATAATCAGGGGCATTTTGGCAAGGACAAGACAGCTTGGTTGTTATGATCGGATCTGTTAATTATAAACACAAAACAATAACAAGTGTGTAAAATAAATGAGACGAAGATTACGTGGAAAACCCTTAAGGGAAAAACCATGGGCGGTCACCGACGACGAAGAAATCCATTAATCAAAAGGGGAATACACACGAATTATACCAAGAAAAGAAAGAAGACCGAGAACTCTTTATACAAAAAAGGAGATGAAGAAATCTGATTTCATTCTCTCACCACTCCTCTCCGCCTTCTTCCTCTCTTTGTCTCTGCGCCTCTTTCTCTGCCTCAACTTCTCTGCTCTCTTCGCCCTTATATACTCGAGGAAATCAGAGTCACAATCAGGGAGGGGCCAAGCAATTTCTTCACGCTAGATGAAGACGAGGCGTGCAAATCTCTCACGTCGGATGAAGACGATGCGTGCAAATCTCTCACGCCGAATGAAGACGATGGCGGCTGCGCATGATTCCTTATGCGAGTTTTGTAGTCACCATCAACAAATCTCCACCTTGACTTAAATCATGTCTGTCGTCATCTAGCAACCTCCACCTAGGCTTCAAACGAACCTAGCTGTCCTCCACTCCTAAGAGCTTTAAGCAATGACGAAATTTTGAAACAGGAACAAGTTTCGTCAACATATGAGCTGGATTTTCTGTAGTCTCAATCTTGATCACCTTGACATCTTTAACATCCCGTACAAAGTAATAACGAATGTCAATGTGTTTGGTTCTCTCATGATGCATCTGGTCACGAGTGAGGTGAATGGCTGAAAACTGTCACAATGAACAACTGTATTGTCTTGCTTCAAACCTAAGTCAGAAGCCAAATTCCTCAGCCAAATTGCTTCCTTCACAGCTGATGCAACAGCCATGAACTCTGTCTTTGTAATGCTCAAGGCTACAGTATCCTGCAAAGTTGCCTTCCAAGAAACCGGCCCATCATAAAAAGTGAATACATACCCTGCAAGTGACCTCCGACGATCCAGATCTTCAGCATAATCTGAATCTGAGAACCCCACAACGTTGTTGCTGTCTCCACCTCGCCCAGCATCATAGATGAGGTTTAATCCTGATGAACCCTTAAGATACCTAAGGATCCATTTCACAGTCTGTCAGTGACCTCTACTAAGTCTGCTGACACTGTCTGTGATAAATCGGGTCGAATACATACCATAGCATACATCAAGGAACCAACTGCACTTGCATAAGGTACTGAGGTCATGCTCTTCACTTCGTCCTCAGTGTTTGGTGAGAGCTCTAAAGGTAGCTTGAAATGTGCTGCTAGAGGGGTAGACATGGGCTTAGTATCATTCATGTCAAATCGATCTAGAACCTTTTCAATATACTTCTTCTGGCTCAAGGTCAAGACCTTATGTAACGCCCCGAAATCCGGAAAGCCCGGCACGTGACGTTATGCCGTCATAGACCCAGTCCATGACAAGGCTTAACAAACCAAACGGTTTTTGTAGGTACAGAAGCTAAGGAAACTACCTAGATGATACAAATCATAAATCCAAATAATGAAATGTATTCCCGAATACATTATAATGTCTCATCGCTTACAAGTGGTTTCCAACGAGTATTCGTTACATCTCGGACAATGAGATA
>JAOVYX010007141.1:0-36078 GCA_035668315.1 Drosera spatulata | reverse complement strand
CCAGGTTCTGGGAACAGCCGTTGCAAAATCCTAACAGCAGCAAGGTTCCCGCGAGAGAGATTGTCCTATCAAGCAAAAACATAATCAATTAAGTCTCGCATACATCCAGATTGGAGATACTAATAATACATCTCTTAATAACAGGCTTCAACAAAAAGAAAATTGTAACAAACCACAATAGTCACGCGATATGAATCCTTTAACAGTCGCAAAGATGCATGTGACCCAATGTACCCAGCTCCTCCTGTCACCAAGACATGAATTATGCCTGGGTCACGGCGGGAAAACTGAAAGAAGATTAATAGTAAGAAGCAGATAAGGAGAAACACAAATCACTAACCCTAAAATATTTATGAGAGCAACATAAATATACATAAATCGAGAATGAAATATCAGACCCTTCAGTAACAACAGCACTTCGTTAAGTACAGGGCAAACATAAATTATACGTTTTATGAGGAAAAACCAGGCAGGACTCCCAGTCTCTCACAAGGAGATTTGTTCTTGATTGAAAAAAAAAAAGAAGGGCACCTCTAGTAGAAGCAAGCAACTAAACCAAATAGCTTGTTCACTAGAATTCAAGTTAGACCACTTTTCACCAAGGAAAAAGTGCATCCTAATCTATATGGTGAAAGGGAACATTTTTTACATAAAAATAACCCTAGGGACAAGTCTTGTTCTCTTCCAGCCTCTCTATACCGAGTTTTGATAATCACAGCCAAGGCACATCATGCTCTATTTCTGCACGTGAAGTCTGTTACAATCCGAAATATAGCTTAAAGGAAGCATGAAACTGCAAGATGTTTGAGTTTGAAAGTGCAGTTTCACATTGCAGTTAATACAATCCCTTACAGATGTATCTTTCAACCAAGCACCCTCATAGATGTACTCATTCCAACACTCTATCTAAGACAAACAAGTAATTCCATGCTAGTACAAGAAATGTAAGTTAACATGTTGATCCAAGGAATTTTCACTATGATGTTAACACAGCCTCACACATCAAAGGTACCTACTAGAGAAAGAATGGTTCCAACATGGGAGCTAGGAACTTACATGGCTAGGAGCATTGAAAGTAGGGGAATGCTTGACCATTAGAAGACAAAATGCGATCAAGGCAGCCGCAACAACTATCTTTCCCACATTTCCTTTCCTTTTGGGATCGGCATAATCCATGCCTGCAAAAGATCGAAAGAAAGGAGGAAAGGATGACTCACCACATCTTTAATTGTAGAAATTATAGCCATATACATGCAACAGCTACAATTCCAATAAAGATATCATGCAACAATAGTTTCATTTGTCGTACACCCTGAAACTGCAAGCACCTCACACGAAGCCAACCACGCTGCAACGTTTGTCAACTGAATCATTTTGCAGTATTCAAAGTACGAATCTATCAATACATGAACATTTTAGTTTCATGTAGAAATACAATACAGAACCACTTGGAGAAATATGCAACAACATACAAGAAATGATCCATGGAGAAACTTGAAATTTCAAAAGAGAAAAACACAATTTGATCCGCATACAGCCTGATGCTAAAAAGAATTCGACGATCAGAATTTGAAACCGAAAACTGACCTCCCAGGGGTAAAGATCTAGCGGTCCTCGTCTGGGATCTTGTTCTACTGAAATTTAGCATCGGGAAAGTCAACAATCAATCAAAACCTGCAATCCACAATCATCCCAGCCTCATCAATAACAGAAAAACAAAGAATCGAAACGAAACACACCCAGCTAACAATCACAACACAAGAAACGACCCGTCTTGACGATCAAGCAATCGCCTTTTTTCTTCTAGCAAATTCCGAAGTAATCACAAATTCTTTACAAGATTGCACCTTCCCCTAACAATTGGTTGATTCAGAGAGCACATGCAAGGAAGAAAAACAAGGTATTTCAAGATGATCAAGCCAGGAGATGAAAAGGCAACGCCATCACTTATCTAAGACATTGAAACAATAGTAAGGGGACCAAGAGGCGAGAAAAAAAGAGGAAAATTGGACCCAAAGAAATCTCCCACCAAAAAAAAAACGGGAAAAATAAAATCAAACCTGTCATGAATTCGATCATGAACAAAGAAGTTGATCAGCCACAAACAAATGCATGCATACAAAGACTAAGAAACCAAAGAAAGAAACAAATAAAGAATCAACAAATTCCATAATCTTACCATTAATCCCATTAATTGATCATAATCCCATTAATTGATAACAATAAGGAAACTGAATTCCCAAGAATTTTCTTTTACGAAGATTAAATGCAAACCACTATCTTACCTGAAACGCGTACACACCATCAACGTGTCGACCCAGAAACGAAGACTCATTCAAAGTTCAAATTCAAACCCGACCCATCAAAGATCCGAGAAAAGGAACCCGACCCATCAAACCCATTCCCATTCACACCCCAAAATAGGACCAATTCGACTGCTCTAATCCCAATTCGATTGAACCCGATTGACCCCAATGTCGATCAAACGGGGCAATTGGAATGTGCGTATAGTAGATGAGGGGAATGTGAGAGGATGTGAGGGTGAAAGAGGAGAATTGAAGGGGAGGGGAAGAGAGGGAGTGCTTTGAGGGTGGGAAATGGCTGCGGATTTGTAGGGGGAAAAAGGGGACAGAGGGAGAGATGATTTCTGTGATGATTCCATGCTGTTTGTTGTGACCCAATTGGGGTACGAGAGATAGATTGGGGAAGAACAATGGGGAGGTTCCACTTGTTTTTATGTTTAATTACTAGTATGATTGTAACGTTTTGATGGTAGGTTGTGCACATCTGAACTTTGATTTGTAGTTGCAAAATGAGTACACAAAGAAAGTTTATGCTATGCAAATTTTGCGAATTTGATTATGTTTTATGCATGTGTTCATCTAAACTATTAGAATCGTTCGATAATGTTGTGTTTTATTCGAAATTATAAATATGTATTTTATTTTTAAAAAAGGTTCAAAAATTTATTCATTTGTCAAAATTCAACATCTAATGTAATGATAAAATTGTATTGATTGTGCGTGTCTGGCATTCCAAAGATTCATCCAATATGAGGCTCACTCTATACTACTGTGATCGCAGGAGGCCCTAGTTAGAATGATGTACTGTTAACTTATATCAACCTTAGGGATGGCGAATGACCATCAAGAATCGTACATAAACTCTTGTTTGGAGAGATCAGTAGTGTCCATTATTTTCAATTTTCAACAACTTTAACGTTTCAAATCGAATATAATCAGCATTGTACAGACCATCCTCGAATGTCCGAGTTCTATAAGTATATTACACATCACTAGACTTGAATAATAATTTGGTCCACAGAATTTTGGTCTCTTCTCATGGCAAAGACAGGGCAACATGCCCAAATTGGAGATCCATGATGCTCCTACCATGCTATTCTCATGTAGGCAAAAAATGGTTTATTTTGTTACATTTTCTCTCAACCTTGCCCCATCCCCTCTTTTTTTTTTTTTCAATGATTTCACTATTTCACTAGCGGGAGAAAGGAGCAATAAAATCATAGACCACCACTTGACAAGAATGCAGAATCTATGGAAACTCTAAAATAGGGGTGTTATTGACATTTTGATACTTATATTAGAAAAGTCAAAGTCACTCCATTCCCCCTACAACCCACCAAACACCCCATTTGAGAAGTCAATGCTCATAGCCTAAATATCAATGCTCATATCTCTATCTTGGAAGTTTGAATTCTTGGATATGATAAAGAATGACACTCCTCCGTCTGATAATAGTCATAAAGTTCGTACACTTAAAAAGAACAAGTTAATAACATTATGAATGATTTATAGGATGATTAAATGATTTTTTTGTTATAAATTTATCGTGAAATATCAACCACAATATAAGTCACGAACTATAATCCTGTACCAAACTATATTCATATCATATCGTTTATTAGTAAAAAATAATACGTCAAAATATATAATGTATAATATAATTATTATATAATATTTCAATTATTTTTGTATGGCATAGGAGTAACAATTTTATACATATAGTATCATGTTATTGCTACAAAGTTACAGAGGTGATATCCAATGCGGATAAGAACTTATAACTCAATAAAAGGTCCTTGAGATAATCTAAAAAAGATTCCTATGGTTGACAATAGTTTTCTTCGGTAGAGACATGAGTAAGACGTTTTGTTTTTTTATGTGATTGGAACTTGGAAGAATATAACAGTGATTGGTACTACTTGGTAGTCCCTGTACGTAGTCGGTCTATGATCGATTAAATCTTTGAAATCATCATTTAAAACCAGCGAATGCAACAATCCTCTGGATTCCTATTGTGAGACTAGATCAACCCTTGCATATAGGTGAAGAAAGATTAGGATCCCTTAACTAGTGTTAGGTAAAAAACATAGGTATAAGAATGTATGAGCGGCCTTTCATTGTTTTCTATATGTTGGCTATGCTTTAGACTAAATGATGAATCACATATTCGCATCACATGATTATCATAAGATCATATTCACAAGGACTAAGCTTATGATGGAACCTATAAGAGCCCATCGGGCCATCCTCAAATATGTCAAATGAAGTAATGGAGTAGTCGTATGTTATGTTCTAATATGGCAGTACATATTTATGATTAAATTTTGAAATATAAAAAGGAAAAATTACACTTATCCTTCCTAAAGTTTTATTGATTTGCACTTATTTTTTAGAATTTTAAAAATAAACAGATAACTTCTTAAATTTTTGAAATAAGAGGGAGGGGGGGGGTGTTGAGGGTTTAAGTGCCAAAAATAAAAATTACAAAAAAATATTTATATTAGTAAAAAAATATGAAGGTTTAAATATACCCAAACTAAAATATAAAGCAATAAAATGTATTTTTCCCACATAGAGACGTCGTCACTGCACTTGCACATGCTACGATGCTAGAATTTTCCTTTTTTGTGTGTCAGTTTTTACTTTTGTTTTGTTAGTACTACTAACGGAACGTTTTTTATTCAAACATTCCACTGTACACTTTTTCTTAGCTTTGATGCTTCAACGGTACTCTTCAAACAATTATACCCTAGCTTCGAATTCCCTTCTAATTAAGACAACTGTGTCTTGACAATATCAGTTTCGATTTCCGAACCACCTCCCGATAATTTAATCAGCTTTTCCGTTCGTTGCACGACGTACAGTCGGATGCTTAGGTACCCCAGAACAACTATAGTTATAATATGATGATGAAATTAAGCTTAATTTAGTATTAATTTTTGTAGGTATAGTTGATCAGTTGTTCTATGAACCCGAGATAATTCGACAATAAAGTGTCACTTATGTTAAATAAACTTTACAACATGGCATCTCTTGTTTTATGTTGTAAGAGCAACCACATTGGTATGATGGGACTCAACTCTAACAATATAGCTTCTTCACCTATTTTTGAGAGTTTTCATTACTCTTGAGAGTCAACCACATAATGGACAAACGGAGTATATTCACATCAGAAGCGATAAATTTTATTCTCTGTTTTTATTATTCTATATATTTTATTATATCTTATTTATATTCCATTATATCTATAAAAAATACAATATGTTATAGTATTATTTTTCATTTGAAGAGTTATTATCTATTATTTTTTATTTTAAACTTTTTGCACATATCCCAACATACTTTTTCAACATCACATCACTATTTTTTCAACTATTCTACTTTTTCATTCATACATATATCTTATTTTATTGTATCTAATGTAAATGTTCTCAAACATGTGACTCTCTCGCCAACACCTTTTCCCATCAAAAATTAATTGCTCTTTTCATACCTTATCAAACAACATTAAACCTATTAGCTTTTTGTTGAGAGCCATGAGAACGAACTCACAGAATAAAGTTCAGGATGCAGTTTCTCTAAATTAAATGAAAAATTCGTGTTGTCATAATAAAATATTTTAAAGATATTATTCCCTCCCGAAAATATTGAAATGTTTTGACTTTGTACGTATATCGATGTAAAGTTTGACACGCGTGCAACGACGTTCAAACGTTTTTTTATAAATTTATCGTAAAATATCAATGGTTGTATAATTTATGTACTTTAACCAAATACATGTTGCGGGATGATCAGCTGTGATTTGATATAAAAACGAAACTTGTATTCATGCGTATAGAATAACACAATATACATATATGTTGCAATTAATATGGGACGGAGGGAGTATAAAAGATATAATTTAGTAGGAGAGAAAATGAGAAGGAGTGTTATTTTTCTATTCAAAAGTGATTATGAAATACAACGGCTATAGTCCTATTTATAGAGAGCCTCAGGAGGCTACTTTATAGTGAAAAACGTCCCGATATAATGAATACTTTATAATGAAATAAAAGGTTACGCAACTATTGACGTCATCGATTTTCTCCTTATTTTCTTGGTGTTATATATACGCAACATTACTCATAGCTTATCTCATTGCTCATGTTTATCCACATATATTATATTATAACACTCCTTTTTGAATAATATGAGTAATGGTTGGATAGTAGCGACTGTCTCGTTAAAATCTTATCAGGAAAAACCCAGTGGGATAAAAACCTGGTCGAAGGAAAAAAAATACAGTCTCCTCCGGGTGTGCATCACCTCATCCCAGAAGTTCGTTGAGATGTCGCAAACTGATCTTGTACCTTACCTGCTCAAAAGATGATTTGAAAAGCGCCTTGGTAAATAGATCAATTAGGTTGTTGCACGATTGGATCTGTTGAATGTGGATAACCCCTTCGTTTTGAAGGTCGTGAGTATAGAAGTACTTTGGATTGATGTGCTTCGTTCGGTCACCCTTTATAAAGCCTTTCTTGAATTGTGCAACACAGGCGGCATTGTCTTCATGGATCATAGTCGGTGTTTCAATATCGGAGGTTCCACATGATTGTTGGATATGCTGGATCACCGATCTGATCCATAACGATTCTCTGCTAGTCTCGTGTACAGCAATAATCTCCGAGTGATTTAAAGAAGTGGCCACGAGGTCTTGTTATGTGGATTTCCAGGATATAGCTGTATCATTGTACGAAAACATATATCTCGTTTGAGACTGAGACTTGTGTGGAACTGATAAGTATCCAGCATCGACGTACTCGACAAGATCAGATTTAGACTCCCGAGAATAAAATAATCCCATGTTTGTCGTCCCGCGCAAATAGCGCATAATATGCTTGATTCTATTCCAATGCCTGCGAGTAGGTGCAGAGCTAAACCTTGCCAACAAGTTGACCGAGAAAGAAATGTTTAGTCTTGTACAATTGGCTAGGTACATCAATGTACTAATAGCACTAAGATATGATATCTCAGGGCCTAGGAGATCTTCATCATCTTTCTTAGGCCGGAATGGATCTTTCTTAACATCAAGGGAACAGACCATCATGGGTGTGCTCCATGGATGGGCTTTATCCATCCTGAATCGAGCGAGAACTTTCTCCGTATATGTCGATTGATGGATAAGGATCCCTGTGAATAGATGCTCCATCTGTATATCAATGCAAAACTTTGTTTTGCCGAGATCTTTTATCTCGAACTCTTTCTTTAAGTAATCACCGGCTTTCGTGATTTCATTGTTGTATCGATCATGTTCAAATCGTCAACATATACGATGACTATGGAAAAACCATTAGTCGATCTCTTGATGAATACACATGGACAAACTTTATCGTTCACATACCCTTCTCGTAATATATATTCACTAAGCCGATTGTACCACATTCGATTGAATCGTTTTAATCCGTATAAAGAGCATTGTACCTTAATCGAATATAAACTTTGTGGTACAAATGACCTCGACACTTTATACCCTTCAGGGATTTTCATATGAATATCGACCTCTAATGAGCCATAAAGGTATGCTATAAAAACATCCATGAGATACATATCTAAGCGAAACGTAATCCCATCAATTATAGGAGAATACGTGTGTTCATAACCAACTCCAGGTATTTGTGAGAACCCCTGGGCAAAAAGTCATGCCTTGTACCTCACAATTTCATTTTTCACATTGTGTTTACGTGCGAACACCCATTTGTAACCGACAGGTTTAATGTGTTCCGGAATTCAGACTATGGGCCCAAATACATTGCGCTTTTTGAGCGATTGTAGCTCAGCCTGAATCGCTACTATTCATTTTGGCCAATCATTTTTTTGTCTACATTCATCCATACTTCGAGACTTGAAATCCTCGTCGGAGTTGAGCTAAACATCATGAGCCACATGGAAGACAAATACATCACTAATTTCGATTTGTTCTTGATACCATATTTCATCTTTAGAAGCGTAACATATCGAGATTTCTTTGTTCTCAAGGGATTGTTTCTGAGACGATGCATTGTATTCACTAGCCACATTAGGGGATTCATCAACCTCCTTTAGAGGATGGATACTCTCCTTTGGAGTATTGAATAGCTTTTCCCTTCTTTTCCCACGGACTGTGTCCCTTGCACCAATAGGTCTTCCACGCCATTGGCGTTCTTGGGACTCTTTTGTAGCTTTAACTACAAATCCATCTTCTGGAATTTCAATCCTTGCTGGGACATTCACAAAAGGTATATGAGACTTTGTTACCTTCTTTGCATCAACAAATGTATCAGGCACTTGATTCGTAATTCTTTACATGCCAAGAATCTTCTAAACTTTAAGTTCAGTTTTACTTGCGCGAGGATCGAGGTACAACAATGTTGAAGTTCTCCAAGTTAAATCCTCTTGATCCTTGGACAAAGTCTTTGCTTTGTCTTTATTCTCTCCCCTTAATGCCGGGAAGACTGTTTCATCAAAATGATAATCAGAAAATCTCGCTGTGAACAAGTCATCCATTAGGGATTCGAGATACATGATGATAGATGGAGAGTCATATCCCACATATATTCCGAGCCTTCGTTGTGGATCTATTTTGGTCCTTTGTGGGGATGCAATATAAACATAAACAGTACAACAAAAAACCCTTAAATGGGATATATCAGGCTCCTGACTATTCACCAACTAATGTGGTGAATATTGATATTGTGCAGAAGCCATTAATTTAATAAGTGTTGCTGCATGCAATGTAACATGTCCCCAAGCGCTCATCTGCAGCTTTATTTTAAGCAGCATAGGCCTTGCTATCCATTGGAGTCTTTTAATGAAAGACTCCGCCAATCCATTTTGTACGTGCATATGATGTACATGATATTCAATATTAATCCCTGTTGTAACCCAATACTCATTGAATACTCATGAAGTAAACTCGGCTGCATTATCTCGTCGAATCGTTTTAATCAGGTGATCAGAGAACTGTGCTCATAACTTTTTGATTTGAGCAAGGAGTCGTGAGAAGGCCATATTCCTTGTGGAAAGAAGAGAGACGTGAGACCGTTTAGTTGATGCATCTATTACCACAATGAAATACCTAAATGGTCCACATGATGGATAAATTGGTCCAAATACGTCACCTTAAATCCTTTTTAGAAATAAGGGGGATTCTACACCAACCTTTGTGGTGTATGACCTTTTGATCATTTTTCCAAGCGAGAGAGCAGTACATGATAAATTCATGATTACTATGAACCTTTTGATCATTCAATGGATGACCACGAGATGTTACAGATTTAAGCTGGATTGAGAAGGAGTATTATGGATTTATTTCTTGTGGTTTAAAGACATTTTTGTGCAAGATATGGACAAATATGATGATTTGGAGCTGAGAACAAGCCGATAGAAGGATAAGAAGGCGTTTAGAGTGGAAATTTGAAGTTAAAAAACATCCATTTTTACGCCTTGGAGCACGTGAAAAATTTCATGCCCCAAAAAATGCCTTGATGAAAAACATGTTTCTGTTGCGAATTTTGTGGTGTTTGAATGTTATCCCTTCTCCTATTTAAACCCTTTATTTCTGATTAGAAAGAGGGCATAGAAGATCAGTTTAGGTCACAAAGGTTAAATTAGGTTCCTTTCATTCGTTGTTGGATTCTTCTTTGTTGTTCTACGTTCGTAGTTTCATTTCCAGAGACGTTGCTATCCACACAGAGTCGTCCTCGCACATTATATTGATTATTTCATTCAATTCACTATGTTTGTTGTTATTCATTTCATATCTATGATCTCCATGTCTTTCTTTATGATTAGTAAGTAGTTTTATTAGTTAGGACATGTGAATGAATCCATGGATATGAGTATGAGATGAGTAATGACCTTAATATACGATTCATGTTATTTATGAATATGACATTAATTTAATTATTGGGATTATAATTTTATGTAGCTTGATAACCTATTTAATGTCATGACTTGTCATCAACTATCTTATCATATTATTTGTTATCTAGTTTGTTATTTCTTCACTTCAGTGTTTAGTTATATCGAATAAAGTTAATCCCCACCGTGGTGAAGAGATTGATTTGATTAGAGTTTATTCACAAGTTGAGCATAAGCTGAATATAGATCTTGTATTAGTTCTCCATGGGAAGATCCTTACTTATCACTAATACGTTTTATGGGGATAATAATTTGAAGCGTTTAACGACAGCCCCCCATTGGATATGACAGGTATGCTAAGTTCATATGGCCTATGTTGGATGAGATTAAACCTCTTGCCTTGGTGAAGAAATATGCTACCTTAACTACTATGAGAAAGGTCACCACCAAGGAGTTATCTGATATGCGCTTATTCACATCTTTGTTATTAAGTGCTTGATTCCCAGAGGTTCAATGAAGGCTGAAGCTATTGCCCTTGACATGATATTGATGGAGCTGCTGATGGAAAAGAAACCTATCAACTTGCTTGTTCTTGTGATAAACACATGCAGTATGGCTTCTCAAAAAAGTCATGAACTTTCCTATGGTGTTGGGCTCACATAGCTCTTCATGCACTTCGAGGTACCCAATCTGGAGGAAGACATAATCAAGATTGTTTGTTCTGATGAGTGTGAAGAAAGCTACTTGATGCGTGCTGTAGCAAACACGTCAGATTAATCCCCACTTAAAATATTAATGTAGATAGAATAAGCAGGAGTTGACCCATAGAGAGATGGAATGTCTTAATTAGTAATGATTTATTAATTAATCTAAAACTAATGTGTAACTATTGTAATTAAATGTAGAGAGGATTCTCATAACTTCACTCAGCTTAGGGATTAATCATTCAAATTAAAGATAATGAATTATTGTTAAATGATTTGGTTGTAATAAAGGGGATACCTTTAGTCACATTCTTTAGAGTTCTAATTAACAAGATAACTTGAATAATTAAGTTGATCATCTACCCTATATATCATGATAGCATGAATACATAAAAATAGATAATTGAATCAATCAAGAAACATACCAAATATGAATTAATAGTAAGATAGTCTGTTCTACTAATTCATAAGTCAAAAGATCCTAATTAGACTATAGCAAGATAGTTTGGTCTATAGTCTACTTAGTTGCTACTTCATATGACCAAAATAGTTTGAATCTTTAGCCAAATTAACCTATTAATACATCTAAGTGATCAAAAATAGTTTGAATCATTAGTCAGATCAACCTATTAATACATCTAAGTGACCAATTTAGAGGCATTCATAAGCTAACCATGTTATAGTCATTGTATAAAATCATTTAGGTGCAGGTCAATCTAAGTGAAATCATGCATTAACTATATTAAATTTTCAATATTTGACATCATTCATGTAAAACAAATCAAATCCAATAGATAAATAAAACAGATCTCATAATCGATCATTTCACTTCGTATCATTATGAAAACTCCCTACTAACTAATCTACTCAGACATAATGCTGGAAAGCAACACAAACAAAGCAAAAGTAATCATCGTGATCAACATACATTGAATCCAATGACTAAAATGCATAAATAATCAATGAAAGTACTTACAACCCAATGAAAAAGGTCTTCAAACTATAATCCACAAGCTATAAACTCTAAAAAATCCAATCCGAGCAACACGAACGAAAAATAAAAGTGTTTGAGATCTAATCTAAAACCCTAAAACGTGATAACAACTGATAACTAACTGGTATCTACTGCTGAAAACGAACATCACATTGTGTATTTATAGAAAAATATTAAAACCCTAGAAAATCCAGAGAAAATCACATGAAATCTTGAAAATATCATATGGTTAAGTCCCGTAACGATCGCGACCACCGTGCTGGTTCGTTCTGGTTAGATTTTTGACTTCGTCATGATCGTGACGGGTATGGTCAGGATCGTGGCCATCGTGAAAAAACTCTCTGGATTGTTTTTAGCTGCTATAACAGTCGTGATGACTCCTGTAACGGTCGTTACACCTTGTAAAATCAACAAAACAACTTCCAATAGATTCGAAACAATCATAAATGTCTTCACAAGCATTAAGAACATCTTCATAACTCAAAATATCATCAGAAACTTCATCGAAATGCATCCAAATTTCTTCAAAGTTTTCAAAATCTTCATAAACACTTCAAATCATGTATCATCATTTCCATGAAATGCTAAAACTTCTCTTCACACGGTCACATCTGCATGAAAACTATACAAAGAGCGATATCGATGCCTAAAACACAAAAAACTAAACTAAAACATAAAAGAACATATCTTTAAATCTATTAAACAAAGAAAATTAGCCTATGAGTATTTTCATACTCATCAAACTCTCCCAAACCAAACATTTGCTTGTCCCTAAGCAAAACTAAGAACAAAGAAAATAATGACACAAATGAAAACTTTGAAAAGCAAATGAAAACAACCATAACTGAGCAATAAAGTAATCAATATGCCAAACAATCCGTTACACTAAGCACATGTCGAAGAAACATTCATCACAAAGTCGCTCATCATTTCTATTTACACCACATAAATTACTCCTCAAATCATCCCTTCTCATGGTCCTTCACATCTAAAAGATATTCCCGAGGTGTAGCAAGACAAAACATTTCGAAAATCATTTTATTCTTCCCCGTTACTCTCATTTTTGAACACGATGCTTCCCCTTTTATCTTGATAGATGGTCTTATTGAGCACCGAGGTAAGAAACATCGTATATTTTCTTAAGCTCATCTTTTTGAATTCTATGCCTCCCTTTTAACCATAATACTCCCTCTGTCCCATTCAAATTATAATTGTTTGACCCGATACGATAATTTATGTGTGTGTTGAATTAATAAGGAATGACAACTTTGTCCTCATGAGTGTGTGAGATAAATGAGTGAGGAAAAGAAGAAAAAGAAATGGTGATGCGTGAGTTGATGTGATATAAAGTAGGAATATTTTGATATTTTTATGTGAAAAAAATTATTAAATATTGATAGGTCGTAATTTGAATGAGACATCCCAAAATGGAAAGTGTTGCAATTTGAATGGAACGGACGGAGTAGATGGTGTTTTTGAACATCAAGTAAGAGACATGATATTTTTAAGCTTGTTGCTTGTTTGAATTGCTTTGGCAATTTCTTTGCGTTTTTCACAATTTTTTTTCTTTTTTAGTGACGAATAGGTGTAGAGCATTTTTCAGTAACCAAAAATAACATGAGGGTCGTCATGAAAGATGGATGCTTTCTTTTTATTTGGGTGTCTATTTTCGATTCAAGTCACCACCAAGGTCCTATCTATACAAGAAACAGTTATATCATAGGAAAGTAATAAATAACATTAGCAAGAACCTATGACTTCCTTACAAATGATACTCAAACTACATATACTAGTGTAATGATCATAAAAGCATAAAATCATCATATTACATTGCTGAAGCCATGGTTTAAGAAACAATAGACTCAAGTTTTTTTAAAAAATTTCCCCAATTTCTCTCTCTCTTTTTCTTTCGATTTTTTATAACGATATGAAAATTGAAGAAAAATAACCAAAAAAAATTAAAATTCAGAGTTTATGCAAAAATAAAAACTAACATAAAATAAATAAATAAATAATTAAGCTAACCTAATCTAGCTAACCACACCCTCAAACCTAAACTTAACATTATCCTCAATGTTATAAAAATTAAGGAGGACGAAATATATCTCATATGTTCACGGTTCGGGTGGTATGTGTCCCTCGGACACAAGTCATCTATGAATCTCTCGAACCAAATCGTCCATCGGTCTAGGTTGAAACTCCATATTATCAGAAACATCCATCAGTAGACGAAGTGCTCCATCTAATCTAGCTGACATCTCTATTATCCTTTGAATCATCTCATCTTGTTTTTACTCCATCCTATCAAATCATGCATTGATGTTCTCATACCAAATAGGAGGTCTTTGTTGATTTTGATTGGAATTGGAATTGTTTGATGCCGTTTCTATTTAATTGATGCACAAACAAAGCTCCAACTTGCAAAAATATTAGTACTCTCTGTGTTTCTCACTACAAAAAATATGAGAATTGAATGAATGAAATAGAATAGAAACAATCATATATATAGAAAAAAATAACAATCAAAAGGTATAACATATCATGGATAAATAATCAACTAAGATAAGATATAAAAGATAAAATATAAATCATAAGCATAAATAATCCATATCTAGTCAATTAGTATTAGCTTATATCTTCAATAATCACTTTCACCACTAAAATAATATCTTTTCATAAATAAATCATAATTCACTTATCATATCTTCATGAGTAATTTTAATTTAATTCATGTATAATTATCTCAAATCTTCCACATTAATTTTTCCTTGCATTGGTAAATCTTACCACACAGTTTAATCAAATTAAACTAAAAGATTACACCCTCTCCTCTCTTCCTTAAATTAAATTATAATTCATAAGGATAAAGTTTAGATGATGAAATAATTATTTGAGAATATATTAAAATTGTTTGTGAGGAGAATATTTCTTAGGAATGATGAAAATTGATTTTAAAATTGAATTTTGATTGAATAACTAAGGAAAATTTGATAGAAAACAACATTTGAAGTTGAAAAATAAGCTATCATGGTCGTGACAAGGGGTATCACAATTGTTACATGCCCAAAATTTGTTCGAGAAAAATAAATAACAGTCGTCACGGTCATCACGATCGTGACGACACTATAAAAACATTTTGCATAAAATACACGATGGTCACGGTCGTGACCATCAGAAAAACACTTAAAATTTTTGTTTTTTTATCCAAATAATTATTGTAAAGCCTAAAACTCCACAGAAACACTTAATAAATGACATTTAGGATGTGTTAGGATGAAAAACAACTTGGATTAGCCTTGGAATGATATTTAAATGATGAGACTCAAATAAGGACTTCCTAACCTAAAAAAAATCTATATACCTATAAAATTATGCTTGGGTTGCCTCCCAAAAAGCGTCGTTGTTTAACGTCGTAGGCTCGACAAAGTTAAAATGCTTCAAGTGAACCAGAAATTCTTATCAACAAAAATTGAAGACTTAGGAATTCGTATTTGCACTCTACCATATCTATTCTTAAACTTACGAGCATTTAACAAAGTTTCCTTCGGAATCCATACTCTTTTCATCTTTTTACACTTAAATTATTTCTACCCTCTTAAGAAAAATTCCTATGAGCATAATAAGGGTTAGAACGAATAAAATCATTCTTTTTCTTAATACTAGGCTTAGCATTTTCATGAACGTTTAGCAAAACATTAACAAATGAAACATATTCTATTTTAGGCTCATTATCCATCTTTGGAATAAGATTATCTAAAGGAACATAACCACTTTCAATTTTGCTCTCAATATTTAAATTTGACTATCAAGTGGATTAGAATCTTCTTCTTGTTTAATATGTTTAACTTCTCCTTCTTTGATTCTTCACTCTCTAAACTATCTAAAAACTCATCAATTATGTCTTCCTATAAATAAAAACATTTTCTTGTTGCATAGGGGGCATTTCACTTTGTACATTACTTAAAAATTCATTAATCATATGGGTTAAAGGCTTAGGTACTACTTCATATAGAATTTTCATTCTAAAACATGACTCATGAGAACTATTCTTTCTTCAATCTATCATATTGACACTAACTTCAACACCATTACACTTCATACAGAGAGTATCATGACCTATATCAATTACTGCATTGGTTACTTTCATGAATAGTCTCCCTAAATCACGGATGACATCTTCGAAGAATTAAATATCATTAGTCATTTTAATCACATAAAAATTAACTCTGCAACCAATTTCACCTATTTCAACAAAAACATCTTCAACCATACCTTCAGGTTGAATAACACTATCATCAACTACGTGAATAGTCACATCAGTAGCTTCTAGTTGTCCTAGACTAAGAGTGTTATAAAATGAAATAGGCATAACATTAATAGAAGATCCTAAATCAAGCACACAATCTCATACTTCTTTATCATCTATTATGTATGAATTGAAGTAGAAAATACACCAGGATCTTGACTTTTAACTCTACTCAAATCACTCCAAAAATCATCTTCTTACACATTAATTAAGTTTACATTTTTACGAGGATTTCACTGTTGAGCAGACAGCTGATTTGATAATTGAACTTTCATTTGACTCACTTCAAAAGCTAACTGACCTACTTGATTTTCTATATTATGAGTACTTGACTGAGTTTGTTTCTGCAAATTAGCAAAAGAATTCACTATGTTATTAGTTGATTTAGTCATATTCTGAGTTTCTTTTTCAACTTCTACTTGTGTAGTTGTCATCATTTCTTCAAGAGATAATCAACCAGAATCTGAAGACGGCTTTGCGAAGACAATGAAACAAGTCACAACCATCATAATGAAATAATCTAGATTGACAATAAAGTTCCAAAAAATATATGAAGATGGCTTTGCGAAGACAATGACACCCCTCGAAATGTAAGTACGAACGTCAAATAATCAAACGCAAACTAAAAAACCGCCAAATCGAACCTAGGTCTAAATCAACTAAATATGGAAAAACCTAAAATTGTATTTTTCTACCTAAACTGATCTCTACGCCCCCTTTTTTGATGAAATACAAAGGATATATATAGGGAAATAGACAAGGTTTAAACAGCACAAAAATCAAAACAGAAACGCGTTTTTCATCAAGCTATTTTCATGCTCGTGAAAAAGTTCACAGCCTACACGGGCATGAATTCGTGCTTTTTCAAACTTCAAATTTTTCTCCCACACATTATCACATCCTTGCATTATCCCATTTCCTGCTCCAATCCTTGATAATTATCCATATTATGTATGGAGTCTTCCTTAAAACGCATGAAATGCATCCGCAACACTCCTTCTTCATTCCAACTTTAATCATCATTCTCTAAACTTCATTCATGAAAATAAAAACAAAGAAAATAGTAGAGACAAAGAAAAAATATAAAACATATCAAAACTAACCTAAATTGACATAAAATAGGGCATAAATATAGAAAAATAACTAAGGAAAACATGCTTAAAAAAGTGTTTAACACCTAAACCTGAAGTTCACAACTCTCCATGGAGAAGGAGTAATTAAAAAGAGATACAAGGAGTCCCGAAGGTGCTACGAATCTACTATGAAGAAGAAACCTCCTCAAACCCAGGATGCTTTCCCATTACACCTTGACCCCCGGCAATAACATAAAGCCCTGAACTAGTTGAAGGGCTCAACCACATCCCGTTCCAAGAAGAAAAAAAGAAAATATTCTTCCGGATGAGGGCCTCACTCAAGGAACCATCTTGGGGAAGCCTAATCAAGTTCTTAAGGAAGAACTCGAATATCTTTGGCAGAGGGCCGAAAGACATGCTCGGAGTAGTGTGATCGTCCATGGACTTCTCGTTTACCCGGATGCCTGACTAGTCAAACAAAAAAAAGCGAAGATTTGCCTCTGGAAAGAACAAGGCAATTGAAGAGGAAGTCAAGAGGTAAAGTAGACTTTATATGAGACATGGAGAATGTGTGTAGACTTCACTGGTCATAACCGAGCATGTCTGAAAGACTGTTATCCAATTTGCTAAATTGATCAGCTCGTCGACACAAAATCGGGATACCAGCTGCTGTCATTCATGGATGCTTTCTCAGGATATAATCAAATCTAGATGGCCGAAGAAGATAAGGAAAAGAGATCCTTCATCATAAAAGGCGGGTACTTGCAGTTACGAGGTAGCCCTTTGGACTAAAGAATGTCAGGGCAACCTATCAAAGGCAAATCAATGACGCTTTTGGGCCCTTGCTAGAAAGAACGATGGAGGTGTATGTGGATGACATGTTAACTAAGTCGGTAGAGCAGGACAAGCACTCAATAGACTTGGGAGAGACCTTTAAGATCCTAAGAAAGTACAAGATACAACTCAACCCTGTTAAATATGCCTTCACAGTCGAAGTAGCAAAGTTCCAAAGTTATATGATTAGCCAAGGGATTGAGGCGAACCCGGTAAGGCACAAGCCATCCTAGACATGAAACTAGCACAAACAAAGGAGGAGATTCAAAGAATAACCAATGTCATGCGGCACTCGAGAGATTCCTTTCTCGAGGACTAGAAAGGGTGTTGTCATTCTTCAAAGCCCTGAGAGGAGCATGAGTTAACTTGGAATGGTCACCGACTTGTTAGAAGGCCTTTGATAGCTTAAAAACTACCTAAGATAGATACCACTCCTCACAATATCGGTTACTGAAGAAAATCTCTATGGGTGTTATTTAGGTGACTGATCAAATGATCGATAGAATTGAGTGAGCACGAGATCGGCAGTGAGGCAAACCCGGCAAGGTACAAGACATCCTCGACATGAAACTAGCACAAACAAAGTAGGAGATTCAAAGAATAACCAATGTCAAGCCGCACTCGGGAGATTCCTTTCTCGAGGACTAGAAAGGGTGTTGTCATTCTTCAAAGCCCTGAGAGGAGCATGAGTTAACTTGGAATGGTCACCGACTTGTCAGAAGGCCTTTGACAGCTTAAAGACTACCTAAGATAGATACCACTCCTCACAATATCGGTTACTGAAGAAAATCTCTATGGGTGTTATTTAGGTGATTGATCAAGTGATCGATAGAATTGAGTGAGCACGAAATCGGCATTGAGGCGAACCCGGCAAGGTACAAGCCATCCTCGACATGAAACTAGCACAAACAAAGGATGAGATTCAAAGAATAACCAATGTCAAGCAGTACTCGGGAGATACCTTTCTCGAGGACTAGAAAGGGTGTTGTCATTCTTCAAAGCCCTGAGAGGAGCATGAGTTAACTTGGAATGGTCATCGACCTGTCAGAAGGCCTTCGACAGCTTAAAGACTACCTAAGATAGATACCACTCCTCACAAAATCGATTATTGAAGAAAAGCTCTATGGGTGTTGTCTAGGTGACTAATCAAATGATTGGTAGAGCTAAATGAGCACGAGATCGACTGCGAGCCCCAAACAACCATCAAGGCACAAGCCCGGGCAGAATTCTTTGTAGAGTGTAATTTCCTGGTCAGTCCATACCTCTAGGAAACAAGGAACAAAGAGCCTACCCCAGCCACATAGAAGATGTACATAGATGGCTCGTCCACCCAGAAAGGATCTGGAGTCGAGATACTCCTGACTACACTAACCGGATGGGAACTCTTATTGCAATTGACATTATTTTTAAAACAACAAACAACACTGATGAGTACGAAGCCTTGATTTCGGATTTGAGCCTAATGAAGTACTTGTGAGCAGACAAAGTATAGGAGCTCACCAACTCAAACCTGGTTGAAGATCAGATGAACGGAACCTGTGAGGTCGGAGAAAAGGTGAAAGGCTATTGCAGGGTTGCTAATGAGTGTGAAAACACTCATGTTTTAGTTTCTTTCTTTCTTTAGCATGTTCATGAAAACACTTTTTTTAACGTTGCAGTTTCGTTTTGTGTTTCGAATGTCGATACTGCTCTTTGTATGTTTTTCATGCAGATTTGAGTGGGAGAAGAGTATTTTGATGTTCTATTAAAATAATACAAAGTGGAATATAGCCTTGATAATGAATGTGGTGATTTCAATAAGTTCATAAATAGGTGGAAGAAGGTTTCTATGACATTTTGAGCCACGAAGGTGTATTTTATACATATGAAGACGTTCGTGATCGTTTTATATTGATTCGGAGCTATTTTGATGTTATTACAGGTGGTCAAGATCGTGAAAAGCTATGGTCACAACCATGACGAAGATTAAAAGAACAAGGCAGAAGAAGGACCAAGCCATCGCGGGCATGACGACCTAGGTTACGGCCATGACGGACGTGATTTTGAGGACAATGTGCATACTTGAGGCCCATCACTGACGTGATGAAGATGATCTTGGACGTGACCAGTGTGACTGCCTCAAAGATTCTTCAATCCATCATCTGTCACGGGCGTGACAACATTTGTCACGGGTGTGCCGTGACTTACACAAAAGATATTCTCGAGATTTTAATGCGATTTTCACCGGATTCGCTTGGGTTTTGTTAGTTTCCTATAAATACACATGTTATGTTTCGTTATTTATGAGTTTTCAGTAGAGATTAAGGTCGTCATAGCTAGGGTTTCTCTCAAAGTGCCCTGCTTTTTGTTTGTTATGGATCAAGGTGTAAAGACATTGGAGACGCTTTGGATCTGCTTGTAACTATTCGAATCGCCTATTTTATTCATGTAAATTATTTTTTCCTTTTCATATTGTATTCAATGGTTATGTTTGCTTATTATCTTATGATTTGTGTATTTGCATCCATCATAAGTGAGTAGATTAATATGTAGGACACCTAATAACAACGTCGATGCGATAGAATTATGAGATTACATGTTTTAATTAACAAAATCAGATTTCTTTGTCACATGTTTGTTGCTATAAGTTTGATCTTTATCATGATTAACCTGTAGTGTCACTTAGATTGATCACCTACGTTATGTTATTAGTTAATCTAGCTAATTGACTCAAGTTTTCTCGTCATGCTTAGTAGCAACTAGTTAGTTTAAGATTTAAGCTTTCTTGTCATGACCTATTTAGAACGTTTGACATGTGAATGGTAATCACAAGTCTTTTATTATTTATTCATGTTTGATATATTTATTGTTTGAATCAATTTTCTAGTTTGACGTATGAATGCTTTTGGACATCTGTTAGATTAGATAATTAGTTTCATATATGAATGCTTTCGCATTATCAATACCCTATATTAATATAGCTCATGGCATCACCTTTGTTGCTACCAAACCAATCGCGAAACGAATCTAAACTGTAATCAATCAATGATTAATCTCATAGACAAGACAAAGTTATGAAAGTTTTCTACGCTTGTTTCTAATAGCTATAACCCTAAATCAATTTCCATAGCAGTCTTATTTAGTTAATTACTCCCTCCGTCCCGTATTATAGGCAACACATGCCTAATTAGGCCGTTGCACAATATAAGCAACATTTCCTTATTTATAATATTTTTCCAAACAAAATTACTATCATACCCTTCATTCATAAGACCCCACTCGACTCCATTTCCCTCTAAATTTTAAAAGATAAATTGGAACTTTCAAACATCAAATAATTCAAAACATAACCGGCAAATCAATTATGTGAATCCAAATAAATAAATAAATAAATGGCAAATTCAAACCCCAAAATTAAAAGTGCCGTAGTCAAAATCTTCACCCACTCCGTATTTCCAATTTGGCATCATGGTCCTCCTTGTTCTTCCTCGATAATGGCTATGACAACTTTGCCTTCATCACAATCTTCATCTTCAAAACCTTGACTAGCAAAGCATATAGTCATAGGATGTCCAGGTGTTTCTTACTTGTTCTTTCTCTTTCATTCTTTCATATACTTTCTCTTTTATAAGCATCAGAACCTCGATTCCTTCTTGTTATACAGGTGTCAGAAAATCTTCTTTGCTACTCTAATTCACGGATAAGAGATTTGAATATGCTCATGACAGGGTAATTGGCCTCAAATTTGTTGCTTCAATAGTCACAATAGATGGAAGGCCGATCAAATTCCAAATTTGGGACACTGTTAGTACCATTGATTCTTCCTTTTCACTTTATAATGTGTTGATTAGTGTGTAATCATGTTTACTTCTCGATTAGTATGCTGATTGAACGCTTTATGTCATGGACAAATAATCTACATATTGCTTGACTGTTACAAGCCGGACAAGATTCATTTAGGTTGATTTCTAGATCATGCTATAAAGTCGCAACCGGTCTTGTTTTTGTGTTTGATATCACAAGGTAGGTTGATGTTCTGTACTTGGAGTCTCTTTTTAGAGATTGGAGCCTTACTTAAAGACAAGCAATCTGTGTCATGAAAGCTTAATTCTTTGTCGTATAGGAGGGAAACGTTTATCTACTTAGCAGAATGGCTTCAAAATATTCAGAAAGATCTCGATCCTAGTCGGACCATGATGCTTGTGGGGAACAAATGTGATCTTGGTCATGAAAGAGTTGTAAGCATCATAGAAGGTGAAGACCTTGCTAAGGAGAACGATCTTTTGTTTCTAGAGGCATCTGCAAAAATAGCTCATAATGTGGAAGAGGTAAAGAAACGAAGTCAAAGTCTAATGAATGATTTCAATCTTATGATTTAGACCGAATGTTATATGCTATAATTCTACTACAGTCCTAATTAGTTTAATCAATCTACAATTTCAATTACTGTAACGTCCCCGACTTTCCGTGCCGAAAGACACGTGAGCGTTATGCCGTCACGGACCCGATCCGTGACAAGGCTAAACAAACCAAATGGGTTTTAGGGGTATAGAAGTCAAGAAAACTATAAACAGTAGCCACAGTCATAGCTTACAACTTCGAATACCTGTATAGTTACAACATTAAAGTGAAAGCAATGCAGATCGATTATTACATTTAATCAATATAGACATCTGATCTGCTATAATATCCGAAGTACATGAGATCATCTAAATGTAAGCAAGCTCTCTCTAAGAGCCTTCAGGTGCTGTTGGGGGCGTACCTGCAATTGAAAAACATAACCGTGAGCTAACAAGCTCAGCAACCTCAGGTGTATGAATCTCAATTACAGGGAACTTCCGCTAACGGCTATGACGACCGCCGAAAGTCCTTAAAACATTTATATATATATATATATATAGAAAAATATGGGCGCCATATCACACAACAACGTTTCTCATTGCTTTAAATGACTTTGTGTCATTTTTAAGAGTCATTCCTTTCGTTTGCATTTAATTAGGGTTCATGACTCGACTCAAAAGCGACAACTCCAAGGATTTGACCGACTCGGAGTACAGAGATAAGATAAAGTGTCAATCGTCAGCCGGGCTACCCAATAGATTATGTTTTCGCACCTGCCTACTCTGTGCGATATTTCTTATTTGTTTGCTTTTCATTAGTTCACATGGATAGTGAGATCATGCTCCACATTCCCCGTTTCCTTTTTATTAATCATTTAGCGGTCGCTTTCGTTTATTTTTCGTGAGGGTATATACATTATAAGGGTGTATTCTAGTTCGTTTCAACCCCAAATACCCCACCACATGTTAAACGTGATCGTATATGCACGTTTGACATTATATGATCATGCGTAAGTGTTATATACCTTAAATACACATTTAGGTTTAAAATTCGGGGCACGAACATGTATTTTTCCTAACCAAAAGGCCGTCGCGGGCATGACTGGGCGTATCGCGGGCGCGACCCCCGTCGCAGGCGCGACACTGGCCCGTCGCGGGCGCGACGATACTGTGCAGCTAAATCCCAATTTTTCCCTCGTCGCGACCGCGACCCAAGATGGTCGCGAGCGCGACAATTCTCTGCCCAGAACCTACAGGAAAACCCTCTGTCCGATATCGGATCCCTCGATTCACACCACAACGAATCCAAACCATTATATACACATCAAACACAGCATAAACACGTCTCAAACATGCACGGACGTGTTTGAATCGTGTGAATGAATAAAAGAGGTGTATGGGACGAGTGAGATTACCTCGATTATCGATGATCCTTAATACACATGATCACATGAATGGATCCGTTGATGTCTCCTAGCCGAGCAACTGGCGTTGATCCTTTTTTTCGGCCCGCTGCTGCCCTTGTTCTCACGGTGTCGTGGTGATGGTGATGATCGTGAAGATGGATTGATGTTGAAACGATGAAGAAAGTGAAGATGATGATGTTGATGATGATCGTTAGTGGTGATTGATGGTGTTGAAAATGATTGTGCAGGCGACAGCTGGCTGTTGCGGCTGGAGATGATGGTGCTGGTGGCAGGCAGGGGAGAGTGGGAGTGGGAGTGGTGGTGTGGAGAAGGTGAGTGAAGTAGGAGTGGGAGAAGTGCCGGAGAAAGGGAAGTTAGGAGAGTGTAGGGATTATCCCACGTTTCGTCCCACGATACGCCTCGTTCACTCCATTATTCACCTAAATTTCATAAAATTAATCCATAAAAAATCTATTTGCATCGATAGATTTATCCCGTATACGAAATTATGACCTCCCGAGTCATAATCCATTGTTTTTGGGATTAAAATCGCTAGCCCTAACGTGCAATGTTTATAACATTGTAACGTTATTCGTTCGCAATATTTATTGGCGCGCTCCACTTATCATCCCAAAATATTCCATCGTCATATTTGATTTAATAATCAAATATTTTCTTGGATTCAAATATATAACCTTTAAGCACGATTTATTTTAAAAATCGTAACGTTATATATTCGTTTCTAAATTCCCAAAATTCTCGGGTATTTCAATTACAAACTCCTCCTAAACAATCTTAATTTTCTTTAAATTATAAATGATCGTCGTGATCATAACTTCAATAATCTTGAACAACCGTCTCTATGTGATCGATGTCTATTACTCTATCTACATTCTTATTCTTAGCGGAGATCTACTTTGACGTGCCTCCGATAGCACACATCAAAATTCAGCACTGTCGCTGGAGAAGGTAACGTTGCGGCAACAGTAGTTTTAGTGCATATCTTGATTTTCTATTGTTATCTTAGAATTATTTTTATTTTAAGTTTCAGACTTAAATTCTGATTTTTGTTAGGGAGAATTACTCTAAACTACAAAAACATGAAAAAAAAAATCCAAAAAACATCCACTCGGAAAGAAAATTCCAAAAAACATACAATTTATTTAGGTGCTCTGTTTCGGAAAATAAATATAACGTCTGAGTACAAAATTCAATTTGTTTAGGCGCTGTGTTTCGAAACAGGACATTTGTTTCTAACGCTCTATTTCGCAAAACGCTTGTTTTGACGCTCTGTTGCTTGAGTAAAACATCGAATATACATATATCTCATTCAACACAATGATTTTCATACAATATAATTGATTTTCTCATTGAAAACTTTTGAAGCATATTGAATTTGTTCAGGCGCTCTATTTCAGAAAAGAAACATAGTGTCTAAGTGCAAAAATCAATTTTGTTCAGGCGCCTGAGTTGTTTGGATTAATCTCTTTGGTTTTCATAGATTATGCGCAAAGCTTCAGTATTCATATCCATTATTAATCTTCCTTTCCTTCATATTCGATATGATTTTTTAATACTAGATGTAATTGTGTGCAGGTTTATGCGTCCAGCCTAAGTTACTCTCATGTGGAGGGTTCCTTGTCCCTGAAAGCCTAATTGATGTAGGATTGCGACAATGGGATACCCACTTCGCCCCTTCCCCAATTGCTTCAATCAAGCGCCTCTCTCCTAATGAGATATGAGACCGCATTCTGATGTGACCTTTGATCATGGACAGTGGCCTATAACGATGGACAACGACGCTCTTCAATCTATGGCAACTGGACGACGGCGACGACGATGGCCGACGGTAGAAGAGGGGAGAGGCGATGGTGGCCGACGAGAGGAAGTGTAGGAGGAAAGAGGAGAGGGGACAGTGGTGGTATTCTTCAAATTGTAGTTTTTGAAAAACATGTTTCCGTATGTAGTTTTCTAGAATATTTTTCTAAAAGTTCTATATTTAGGTTATTTACTGTTTTTCTAAATTAGTTTAAAAATTAAAATTTTGATTTTTATGAAATAGAGAAATCGTAGGATTACAAATACTCAAGTTCAAAAGATTATAAGTGATTTTGAATCAAAACATTTTGAACAACCCACCCCTTCCTCAGTTTCTACTTAATCTTCCTCTTTCTCTAATATAAATACTCAATGTAGTTTTTCTCCAGTTGAATTCACCAATTTAGACATGATGGATAACGTAGGAAACATTCCTGAAAATATTGTCAATAATGTTGCAAAGAATACAGCAAATAATAATATATATATAAATCGAATTGTATGTTAGCTTTCATCTTCAATAGTAGAGCACAAACCTCTCTGCAATGTGCTTCCTAAGGTGAATGTATGCTTTAGTTGAATTCTTGTTTATTGAACAAATTACTAGTTTTCAACGGACTTGCTGGTGAAGAGCAGCATAGGCACATCAAGGAGCTGCATGTCATGTGTAAATCTATATACTAAGCCTGATGGTGTCACTTTTGAAACAATAAAATGTTATGTATTTTCTTTTAGACTACAAGGTTATGCTAAAGATTAATTGTATGAATTACCTCTAGCTTCAATCAATACTTGGACTAAAATATAGCAGACATTTTTGGAAAAATATTTCTTAGCTTCCCGAACTACAAATCTTTGGAAAAAAATTTCTGGTGTGTGTCAGAAGCATGGTGAAGGATTGCATGAGCATTGGAAAAGAATAAAGAGACTGTGTGCAAGATGCTCGCATTATAGTATTGTTAAAAACTTGTGTATTCAGTATTTCTATCAGGGTATGCTATCAGAGGATCATCACAGAATAAATGCTTCTAGTGGTGGCGCCCTAACGAACAAAACTCCTACTAAAGTAACAAAATAATTGAAATATCAGCTCAAAACTCACAAGATTTTAGTTCAAGTGCGGACGTGAATAGAGAAAGTGATGGAGGAAGTTCAAGTGTTGATAAAAAGATGGATACCTTTATTACTCGGCTTGTATCTAACAAAAAAGCACCACAATGAAAGCTTGTGAAGTTTGCATGTTGATGGTCACCCAAGTCAAGATTATGATCAATGATAAGTCAAATCAAATGCTTCTTTCATTGGGAAATGGGCCTTGAAAGGCAAGGGAAAAGCCTACCCAACTAGGATTTCCTATCCTATAAATTACCTTCACCCTTCCCAAGGAGGTATCTTCTTTCATTCTCAATCTCCTCCTCACTCTACACATTTTTCCTTATTCTCTCTCTTTCACCCAGATTGGGCATATACTAACTTAAGCATCGGAGCGGACGTCCGAGGTATGCACCTTAGACTCCCGCCTAACGATGTTTTCTTGGTTCCTAGTGTGTATATTGTTTGGCACATCTTGTGATCGATCCTGCGTTATCATATCAGTCCGAAATATGACAGACCATCGTACGGGTCCGACCCAATCCTAAGAGATTGGATGAGCTGTGACAAACACATGTATATGGGATATTCAACTAATTCTTGTCAAACTATTTATGAAGAACAAGCTAATGTGTGGAATTTTTAGGCCTACCAAACCAATGAAGACAATTCAATAGAATTATACAGTAGATCAACCTTGGAGGAACCATTCAAATTTTTGTTGGGGAGGTCAAAATAAATTCTGCCACGTTCCTCAAAACAATTTTCCACCTCCTATTCAACAGAGTAATACTAATCAAAGCAACTAAGGTGCAATGTCAATAGAGAAAATTGTCAAAAATGATGGCAAATATGTAAGTGAAAATTCAAAAGAAGACTAAGAATTTGAATCAAACCTGTTAGGTTGCATGTGTAATCCTTCCAGTTGTATAAAAATTGATGAATAAATTCTAGATTAGGATATATTCATAGTAATCTACTTAGGCTTAGAAGTAGGACAGTCAATACAGTGTACAAGGTGTGTTCCACTATAATATGGGAAATCAGTGATGACCACCAAATGCATTCAATGTCAAGAGTTTAGGATAAGTAAGATGGGATGGATATAGACAGTAAAATAACTAAGAATCAGTCAGAAAGAGGACCAAGTACTCCACGATTCAGAATAAGTCATAGTACGCAACATACTGGGTGCAGTAGAGCTAGCATGTAGCAGAGACAAAAGCACAGAAGACTTGAAATATGGCAGGGCTGGCTTGTGAAGGAATAAGGGTCAGAGTAACGGTCAAATAAATGATTCAAGGTTTCAAATCAGTACTAGGTTGAAGACTGTGTGAGAGGATTCCTATCAACATCACAAAAGATTTGCAAGGGACAAAGCGGCAGGTGTCAACATCAGATTGTACAGTCACGGAATATAATTTCTTGAGCCTCATAAAAGGAGGTCCCTTTTAGACAGAGAAGGTTGATGATTGTGAAGGAATTGTAACGAGCTATGAAATCATACATCATCAACGTGCAATTGTTCTGTTGTGCTGAATTGAAGATTGGAGATAAGAAGTTCACTAGTTCAGATCAAGAATATAGTTGTAGCAGATTCAATAGTTGATTTGTGCAAGAAGTTTCTTGTTTGTCTTAGTAAGTTCTGAGTAGCTTGCAATAGGTTCATTTTTAGCCAAAAAAATCTGATAGTGAACTACCTCTTGTTCTTGAGTTCACTTGTCATCAAGAGAAGAATGGACTAAGCCTTGTTTGTCCGTTAACAATATTTTATGAACCAGTACAAATCACAATCTCCTTTACTGTCTATTTCTGAGTTAGAACTGTTCTAAATATGCATTTGATACAAAGAGATTTGTCAAAAGACTTGAATCTCATCTATAAACTAATTTCGCTAGTCTGTAGAGTGATAGTTTGCATACTAGTCAAAGCCCGACTGCATACTGTTCTTAAGAATGAAAATTTTAAATAGCCTATCCTGTAATTCTGAGAGTATTGCACTATAGCCTAGAGGGGGTGATTAGGCTTTTTAAAAATTTTCTTGATTAACAATATGCATCCTTGTATTGACTAATATGCATCCATTCTACTGTAGAATTACGAAAATAGTGTGCGGTTGAGATTTAGGTCCTTTGAATTAATCACTTGTGTCCAATTGAATATCTAACAGTTCAAAGTAAAGAATGTATGAAGCAGTAGAGGATACAATAATTTATACCGATTCAGACAGTCGTTGTCAAATAACCAACGAAAGCTTAATTCAATCTTCTCTTGATGACTAGTTTAGTCAAGCCAAGAGGGGAGTTCATTATCTCTTTGTTTTTTGACTTACAAAGAACTCATTACAAGATTACAAACTTGCTAAGGTTAAGAACCTAGATCTCTGGACTCTGTTGAAGATTTTGTTCTTGAAGCAGACGAGTGAACTCTTTCTTTTAAATCTTCAATCCAACCCACGAGAACGATTGCACAAGGTTGTTCGGAGATTTTTCCTTGCCAAAAATTTCTCCTAATCGTCGTCGATCTTATCTGTCTCGAAGGGGTCCTCTTTTATAGGGATCAGAGAATCAAAACCCATGATTATATTATATGATATTGCTAAGTGTCTATTTATCATCTGTACTATCCTCAGTGATGTTGACAGGGACCTCTCATCACAATCTTCAACCTCGTATAGATTTCAAACCTCAAATCTTTGATATGATCGTTTTCCAGATCCTCATCCATTCACCAATCAGCTCTGCTGTATTCCCAATCTGCTGCGCTTCTTCCTCTGTTGCAAGCCAACTCTGTTACACCCAGTCGATTGTATTCTATGACATGACCTTGACCCTAAGACTTCAATCCTAGAACTTGAAAGATTTATGGTTCATTTGTTGCCCATATTCATCCCAAACATTTATTTAAAACCCTAAAAGTCCCAGAAATAACCTAAGGGGGAGGGGGATGAATAGGTTATCTCAAAAAAATTTCAGGCAGTGCAGTGAAGCTATAGGCTAATCTGCACTTTCTGAGTCTTCTGCAGTATTACGAAAGTTCTGCAGTTGAGACTTTAGCTTTGAGAAACTCGTCTCTTTGGACTTAAAGTTCTTTATTAACAGTTCTAGAAATGATAATCAGTGCGAAAAATAAATGGCACAGGATTTAACAGAATCTTAGTCCAGTCTTTCCATGACCAGTGTAGCCAAGAGGAAGTTCACTAGTTCTTGTTTACAACAAGATCTTACTTGCTAAATGATGAAGAACTTAGATCTTGCAGTGCTCTACTGCAGTTGTTGTTCTTCACTTGCAGACTGATGAACCTTGTTCACAAATCCTGAATCTTCGATTCAGCTCACGCACAGCGAGTTTCAAGGGATTTTCACTGCGATATGGCTCACTTCACTTTACTACTGGAACTGACCATGAACACCGCAAGAGTCCTAGATCATGAGAACTCTGAGAGCCTTTTGCTGTTATATGTAATTGATCATTGGCCTGTAAGCTTTTTAGTCCCTGGTAGTCTGCATTCCCTCAGCTTGCTCTGCTACACTTTGTTGCACCAGCGGTCTGCTACACTCTCCTATATCTCCTATACAATTGAGGGATTGCACATTCCTATCAAACCCTTTTCAAACCTCAAATCTTCGATATGATCGTTTTCCAGATCACATCCATTCACTAATCACCCCTGCTGCATTCCCAGTCTTATGCACTTCTGCCTCTGCTGCAAGCCAGGCTGCTGTACCCAGTCTGATGTATTCTGACATGGCCTCTGAGATTTATGATTTATTACTGCCCATATTCTAACATGAATAGTAAATTATCGTACGTTATAATTTATTTTGCGAGGTTAAAAGACTTGCTTGACTATATAATAGGTATATAGTCAAAGAATGTAAAATATGGATGAAATAAAACCCTAAAAATACGATATAATTTCCTCACGCACGCTGGCGGTTTTTGAGGGATGAGATGCAGAGAGAAAAGATGAGGAAAATAAGGTAAGTGGTTTTATAAATGTGTCAAATTAGAGGTAGATTTGTCCAATATTTTTTGCGGGACGGAGGGAGTATATACTAGTGTCAAATTTTACAACATGCAAACTTTGAGTTAATTTGTGATCCAAAGGCCAAAACATTGATTTTGACATAGGTTTGAGAAATATTTGTATTAACCTAAATGTAGCAGATTTCATTCGGGTGATATTTTCATGGATTTCAATCATATCAAGAAATGTATCTACCAAATTTTAGAATTTTTCATGTATCCAAGCAAAGCATAAAAATCATCAAAGTTACAAACAACCAACCAATTCACAGATTCTATCTTCCACGATTAAACATGTATAACTTCACGATTCTTAATTCACCAGACAGCTTATGATATGCTCTAAAACTTTTCTTCAGAAAGTTAGTAAGATTCTAGGCAGAAATGAAATTACATGATATTTTATATACAAAGGTCAAAACTGTTGACCACATGATCAGGTCGTACAATTTTAATTATTACTCTCACATAACAACTTCGTTTATCATAAGATTTATTTCATTTGAAAGCTAACATGCAGATTCAACTCATAAAATTAATTTACGATTTTTAAAAGGTCAATTACCCAAGTTTTATTATGGTTCAATCTAGATGCATAAAAGTATACCATGATCATGGGTTAGTGTAAGATAATTTTCATGTGTCCGTATAATCTTCACACACAATCAGGAACAAGAAGACGTACACAGCTTGAAATGCAAAGGGTTATTTACCTTGTTCAATCGTGACGCAAAACGAAAAACCAGGACGAGCAAGTTTATGCGGATGATCACCAAATGACTCTCCAAGAGCGACGAACTGTAGAGGACAAGGGATGCGAGGCGATGCTGTTCTATAGTCCTTCGAATTTACTCTACGACCGGACAAACTGATCTGCTTCGACCGGGCACGTTGACGATGTAGCTCGACCACTGCCGAATATTTTGTGTTTGGGATGGATATGTTTTGTGTGATATTTTCTCTGCACATGTATCTCTGCTTCTACGTGAACTCTTGCTTACTTTATAGGCCTTCTCAGATTCTCAATTAGTTGGGATTGATCCGTATTTTTAGATTAGGTTGGATTAAGTTAGGCAGAAAGTTACGTGGTTTCACACCAAATTTTCGCACATTAAATTTTGAATTTTCCAGTTTTGATTAACTTTCAGTATTTGAATTTTAATTATTTAGAATGTTACGTAAGTAGTTTGTTAGTGATTTATTAAATGGTTGAGATAAGACTGAATCTCCTCCCGATATCTTTTAGCAGCATTTGTAATGGGTTTAATTTTTCAAGTTTCGGATTAATACGAGATGATTATTTTGAATATCTTTCATAACACTTTATGATTTATTTTTTCTAAAAATGTGGCTAAAATACTTATAATATCTTATTTTTAAGATAGTTTAACGATGAGTTCCCAAAATCAAACTTATTTAACAATAAATCATAGCATTTATGGTCCTATTTACCGTCATTTACGGTATGGAAACAAATTATCCAATCTTTTAATTGATCAAATGAAAGACAATCAAATAACACTTTCCAATAATTGCTTCATACAATTCTTTTCTCATTCCCAAACTACAAACATCAATTTTCCTCGACGAGAAGGATGATGAGAACGCTGAGATAACGGTAAACAATGAGTCCAAGTTGTCAAATAGTGCGCCTAAAATCCTTCGTAAAGCACAAACAGTGCACTAGACATCTAGAACAGTGCGACTCCTTCAATGGTACATGCGCGCAGAGTGATCCATAATGACCTACTACTTCGGGTAGGTGATACAGTGCTACTAATCACTATCATAGGCGCACTTTTTTGTAAATAGTAAACATCGTTATCATTAACAAATAAAGTGTTTTTATAATATCCCAATATTATATAACAACAAAGTTAATCTTCATGAATCATAGTGCTCTCATCATCATCATGATCATAATGACCATTAATGCCACCCGTCATTATCGAAACCACCATTCATAAACATAACCATCTTCGTTGTATCTTTCTACTCGTCTTCGTTATTGTTTCATTATCAACATCGTCATTGAGGCTGTCATCAATTAAGGTCCACAAAGATGATGATCTGCAAATCGTAATGATGTTCAACAGTTGGATTAAGATATCATCATCTCTGCATGGTGATGGGAAAAGGAGATATAGTGATCGTGGTGATGGAAGTTTCGACGCACATTGGTGGTTTGCATCGTAGTGATTCTGATCATCTCTCAATGATGGTGTTAGATTGATGATAAATGACATGTAGATGACGATGAGAAAGATGAAATTCATAAATTGAAAAATAAATCAAATGTGGAATTTAAATGAATTGGATTTGTATCTTTTTTAATTATCAAAAAGGAAAAAAAAAAGGAGAGAAGAGACAACAAGATGATTTGAAAAGACAAGAGATAATTACGAAAAACAAAATCAAATATTGATCAGGGACAATTACGACCATCAATCTCTATTTTCTCAAAAAAATGATCAAATAATAATTAAATAAATGGTGTATCACCATTCGAAAAATAATTACAAAGAACACAACCATTTGGTAGTTTAATGTGCATGAAATATAATTAATATATTTATAATAAATTAATCATTTTGACATAACCTTCTTTAATTAAGATGGGTAGATATCTTATAAATAATCGAACATTATTATAATGACGGTTGAAATACGGTATCTACATGATGCTTTGGCTTTAGTTTTAATGCCTCATCCTTTCCTCAGCCTATTCCATTTTCGAACAGAGCCGTTGTTTCAAATTTCTATGATAAAGTTATTGGATGTTTTACGTAGTTGTTTAGGTATTGTATGATTTATTTTGTTAGAGATACATTATAGAAGGGTTGGTTACTTGGATTTTTTTTGTGCTACTCAATATTGTAGGGCTGTGAAGAGTCATGGGTAATTAATTAATCATTATGAATTTATTATACATTTAATGCATAACCAACCAAACTTAGTACCAACTTTTGATAACAAAAAACTCAAATCTAGCATTATATATTTTAATCAATGAGGAAAATTTCTTTTTGTATTTGTAATTTAAGAAAGGCTCGTAGATTAATGATACATAAACTTATATCTTTGTATTCTTTTTTTTTTTTTCGAAACAAATTCTCAATGATAGATTGCACATATTTTGAAAGATTTATGCTTTAGGATTAGGCAAAAGATAGACTAGCTAGTTAAAGGGTTAGTTATATGCCGATTAACAATTGAATTTCAGAATAAGTGACTTATAGATTTCACATATTTTTTTCTAACATTATTTGCAAGTTAGAAAGACTACTGCCTCCTACTTTCTTCAACTCCATAGAACATTTTCTTATCCATCTATCGTTCGAGGCTAAAATAGGAAGACCTGTTCATTATAGATGAATGTAAGTATTTGAGAGGTAAAGGCTTCCAACCTTAAATTCATATTACTTATGGCTGTCCTCAATAATATGGTTTTATTCACATACGACACCGTGAAAAATGGATTTCTTATGTTGTTGTTCCATTTGAAGCAGAAAATTGGAAACAAAGCACACGTGGAGGGTTCTATATGCGAAGCATAACTTTTGGAAGAAGCCAGCAACTTTGCAAAATTGTACTTTACAAATAGTGTGAACACGAAGGCTAATGATCTTCCCCGTCGTGCTAGGAGAGGCGACGAGGACAATGATTCAAACCTTCCTGATGTCTTTTGTAGAAACGGGGGATATGCTCCAAGTGAGAAGAAGATAAAGCAAAACAAGAGGGCAGAAAAGAAGCCGAGACTTGACGAGATAGATGTCGAGGCTGCTCATAGATATATCCTTAATAATTGCGAGCTTGTTGCACCGTTTGAGAGGTAATATGTAATATAATTTACTTCTTTGACATTGTTATAAGAGTTTATTCGAGGTATGGGAAATATTTCATAGGTTATTCGAAGAGGATATGGTGAGGAAAGGTCATATTAGCACTATCGAGCAAGCATGGACAACTACTCGTCATATATGGCCGCTTGGTTGAAAGAATATGCAAGTACAAAGACTTTTTGTGTATGAATGATCTGGTTTCTTCAATTATACGAAATCAAGATGAACTATATTAGCTCACAGGTCAAGTACCTCGAGAGCAATGAGATGATCAAGACAATCTTAGGCAGCCCAGCAATTTATGTTAAACATTTCAAACAATATGTTGTCAACGACTTTCTCTTCGATACATTTTCGACCAGTAAGGGAAAAACGAAGGCTAATTGGGGAATATATGTGAATGGGGATGGTGATATGGATTACAATATCATTCTTGATGACATTGTTGAACTCCATTATATCAGGGCAGGTTATTGGAGTTTGAAGACTGTTCTATTCAAATGTATATGGTTTGATTCAGTCTCAAGGTTGAACGTGCATCCTAACTATGACCTTGTTGATATTGATCGAATGAGTAGATATAGAGGTCTCTATGATCCTTGTGTGCTGTCTACTCAAGCCATTCAAGTATACTTTGCTCCTTATCTAGGATGCTTATCCCAACAATCTAAATGGTGGACGGTGTTCAAAACCAAATCACGATCAACTATTGATGCTCCTGAAGCGATAGAAGAAGCTTTTCAAGAGGATGTAATTATGAATCCACCAATTCTTGAAACATTAGAGGAGGTAGAATATGAGAACGATGATGATGAAGATGATGAGATGGAAGAAGAAGCAGAACCAGAAGAAGAAGAACTAGGAGAAGAGGAAGAAATAGAAGAAGAAGAGGAGGAGGAGATAAAAGAAGAAGAAGAAACAGAACAAGACGAAGACGAAACAGATCACGAAGATGAGGATGACAATGATGATAAGGGGGAGGAATAAAGGTCTTCGATTAAAAAAATTGTATATTAAAATTAATATAAGTATTAGGACAATAAAATTATATATTGTGTAATAACCACTACAAATCGATTTCGACTTTACTAATTTGAAATTTATTGTTGCAGATATCTTCTAGTGATTCCAGTGGTAGACGTGGAGTTTCTCGTGGAGGAAGGGTAGATCACAACGCAGTGCTTCTCGTGATCGTCTCTCAGAGAGGATCATAGAGAGTACCATGCCAACGGTTCCACCGGAGGATCCCATGGACCCTTTTGATATCATGGCTGGTGTCGGTCATGGTGATGATCAGCTAGCAGTCCAGTTACATGCAAACGAACCCTCACCATGCATATCTACTTCGGATCGATCTTCTACCTCACTCTCTGGTTGATCTCACACTATAGACGCTGGCCTTCATAGATTACATTTGCATCCAGACACCCATTGGTAATAAATAGGCTTTCAAATTCAATTTCTTATGTAAGATAAATAT
>JAOVYX010007130.1:0-36090 GCA_035668315.1 Drosera spatulata | reverse complement strand
CTACTTGTGTTGTTTATATTGTTGTAATCTAGGTGGTACCCTGCCCACAGGCTGTAATCCAATGATAAGATGCAGGGCATAGCGGAAATGGCTTCGACAGGCTCGCGACTATCTCATTGAGCACTTAACTCCGCTAACTTGGTCCATAAATGGAGTGACCTAAAGAGGCTTTGATGGTGTGCTCAAAGCGAATCTCGAGCTGACCTGGGGACCGGACTATGGAACCGGCTCGCCCATTGGTATGTTGTGTATTTATGTATGGCCCCTTTTTTAAGATCCTGAAGAGGAACTGTACCTTTTGAGGACGAAATCGTTCTCCTTTTGTAACTTCTGAAATGAGAGCAGGATGACAACGAAATCCGTTGTTTCCATGCTCAATAATCTCTGAAACTAAGAACGAGCCTAATGTATCTCCAGTTCCTGTTTGTATGATTGAAAGCTTATTGTATTCTCGTTCCTTCGTTCTTGCATACTATGTTTGTCATTTTTTTTTTTTTTTTTTTTTTTTTTGGGTCTTTTGTATGGCCGGATAAATTTTACTGGTAATTTGATTCGTAGTAACTCGAACGTCATTTTACGTAACTTTTGGGACCTGGTTGGCTGTTATGTTGCTTCCCTTATAGCAAAGTCCAATCATTTATCAAAAATGATATTATTATAATTTGATATCATTGAAAAAAAATAAAACTCTAATTATTAATTATATTTGATGTTAAAATAGAATTATGTCAAACTTGATTTCAAATTGTAATCAAATTTTAGTGTATTCATCCTTATCACCTCATTTTTTTTCATTTAAGAATTATTTAAAATCATGGTTTGAAAATAGAATCAAGCATTAGACAAAGAGTTCTATAATTTTCGAATTATTTGGTTCTAAATAGAATCATTGTGGGAAAAATTCCCAAAAAATACAAAAACCCAAAATATTTTCCAAAACATACAAACTGAAAAAATTATTCCCATCAGGTACAACTTTCTGTTACCTCAAATTAAAACCGTCGAAACCCACCACTAGCAAACCACAAACACTACAAACAATCAAGGCACATTGAATCCATTCCACTTCCAAATCAACAATCAACAACAAACTCAAATCTGCTGTCAAATCCAAACTCAAATCAAGAATCAACTTCGATTTATCACAAACAAATTTAAAGAAACGCACTGAATTCATCATCAAATCCAAATGAAACAGGTGAAATTTATAATATAGGGTTTGCTCTTCAAATTTGATAAAGAATACTGAATTCAATTGATATATACATCAATAAATGCATCTATTCAATCGATATAATTCGACATTTTCTATATTCGAATAATTAATAATTGAAAAACAGAGCGTCTTTGGAACCAAAAATAGTGCGTCGTGTCCAAACCCCAAGTCTGAAATGTGTTCGAACCCTAAATTCATTCTTCGATGTCATATTAATTCATAATATATTGCAAAGAATGTTAATTATCACTGTTTCATTAAGGCACACTGTTTTGTATTGCCGAAGCATGAATGAGGCGCACTGTTTCTTAATAACAAAGCGCATTGTGTAATAATCAACTATATTAAACATTAATATCCTAACACGCACTGTTCATTAGTTGTAAATTAACGGGGCGCACTGTTTCAAAACACAAAGGCGCATTGTTGCATAATTTAACAATGATGCACTGTTTCAAAACGTAAAGGCGCACTCTTTCATAATTTAACAATGGCGCCCTATTTCAATACCAAAGACGCACTGGTCTAATTACTAAGACGCACTGTTTCAATATCAAAGTAAACAAGCATTTTAATGAGGCGCATTGTTTATTATTCAAGGACGTATATTTTTTATTTATTAGGACGCACTGTTTTGTTAAAAAAACACACTGTTTTTTTTATTTAATTATGCCGCACTGTCTTTTTTTTATAAAAAAAAAAAAAAAAAATTGATTCTTAATATGTTTGTTTTCCTTGTTTGTATAATGAAACAGGAAACATGGCACAATACAAAAGCAACTTGGTAGTACTCATTAAGCTTTTGAAAAAAGAATTGGAATTCTGATGCACAGATGAACACAAAGTACATCTCAGGAGAACGCCATTCTGGAGATTGTTGACGCGATTCTGAAAAGGAATATTACTACATCAGATTGTAGAAAGAGTGACAAGTTCATTCGAGAGGTTGTATCGAACTACAATCAAGGAGACAATTCATTCACTTTCGGAGATAAAGACTTCAACATAGCGTTGTTAGATATCAAACTCATATTCGGAATTGTTGATGGGACAGATGAAATAACTGATGAGGACTTGGAAACAGTCAGTCCAAGTGAGTTCCTGGAAAGAAGATTAGAAGAACGTAAATAAGGAAAGAAACATCTTCACGACATCCAAACTGCGCGAAACCGTTATCGAAGTATCAAGAGGTCAAGAGGCGCATGACTATGAGGACACCGCAAGATTGCTAGTGTTGTACGTCATGAACACGCTCTTCCTCTCCACATCGAAGGCGTCAACGAAGTGGGCGTATGCAAACTACATGGCTGATATGAACAAATTGTGTGACTTTAACTGGACGTTGTATATCTAGAACAAACTGAAGAAATCTCTTAATGATAACATCAACGATAAGGTGTACAATCTGGAATCAGTAAATTGATGCTTACTCACCATTCCGGTAAGCACTCTATACTGTCACACTGTTTATTTTGATGAAGACGCACTTAATTTATCCATATTATTATTTTTTTATAAGGCGCACTGTTTCATTTGATGAAGATCCACTGTTTAGAATTGTATATTTTTTTGAAGTAAGGCGCACTGTTTATAATATAAAGGGTGCACTGTTTTAATGTGCAATGTTATTTTTACTTCAGGCACACTGTTTCTACACATAAGGCGCACTGTTTGGTGTTAATTGCTTATATTCATGGAAATTCACTTATCTAATGCATTTTTTTTAAAAAAAAATTATAGTATTGGTTCTTGGAGAGGACTTTTGTCGCTGGACCAAAAAAATCATCATCTGAGATCATTTCGCGAACGACAAGACAACTCAACGATCTCCCGATAAGCCTAGGTGCAGCTATTGCACGATTTAAAGATGAGAAGGTAACTTAGTTTTCTTCTTGAAAACATACTAGTTTGTTTTTTTATTTTATTCTTAAAATGTATAAGCTAACGACCATTTTTCGTTTTTCTTTTCTTTTGATAATTTGATTACACAGCTCACACTAGATTCATTACGACCACCCTTTTTCGAGAGACAAGTATACAGGATGGAATTGCTGGCACTCGAATGGCACCAAGTAGATGATGTCAACGACAATGTTGACAACTACAAATTTAAGACGACAAGCATAGATGACAAATCAAGCAGTTCAATAGAGACAGACCAGGAGATAGCATATGGTAATGTCTCGGCACGACATTCGGACCCAAAAAACTTGTCAATCCTGCAAACCATGAAGAATCAGGTTCAGGATGTCAGCTTTGAAAATGTTATGCTCAACAAAAAAAAAATAATAAAAATCAACGAAACGCTGGCAGAAAATCAACTACTGAAGAATAAGGTAACATACTTCAAGCATATTTTATATTTGGTTGTTCAATTTTCATTTTTCTTGATGATTGTACTAATGGAGCCTGTGAAAAATTATGCAAGCTTGACGAGGCGATGCAACAAGCGGAGATGCAATTGATGAATCCTAAAAAAAAATTAACGAATTGTTATCAAAGAAAGACAAAATAAGCACTTTTTTTTTTCAAAAAACCACAATGTTGATTTGTTAACTGACGCACTGTATGTACTATATAAGACACACTGTTTGTTTATACGTGACGGACTATTTGTTTTAAATTGACGCCCTGTTTGTTTAAAACCGATGCACTGTTTCTTTTAAACTGACACACTGTTTTTTTCAATTGACAAAATATTTAACTTTTTATATGTTTTGCAGGTCATTTCATTGGAGATTGAATTTACTGCAAAAAAATTGGAGTTGGAGACGCTAAGGGAATCAGCAGCAGAGAAACCGAAAAAAGGGACATCAGATTCAAATGTTCTCAATATCGAAGACTCGTTGAAACAAATACAAAAAATACAACAAGAAAAACAAATGAACAACGCCAAGCTTAATTCTGAAACACAAGCTAGAGAACGAATGAAAGAAAAGATGACTCATGCGACGGAGCTGATGATAAAAGGCCATGAGGAGCAGGAAAAATTCAGAAAGGATATGCTTGAAAAGGAGGAGGAAATCATGAAACTGCGAGATGAATTGGAAAAGGACAAACAAACAGTGGTGCAATACAAAACATTGTTGTTCGACAACAACTCTGCTGTCAAGGAAGAAAAGAAGGAAGAAGATGACAGCATACTGCAAATCAGTAGCGGAGATGAACTACTGCAGTCCAACAATGAAGAAGACGCTGATAAAAAAACAAACAAAAAAGAAGAAAATAGGCCGTACTCCGGGATCAATGGTGAAGGATATTAAAAAAAAAAAAAAGGACCAAGAGGTAAAAAAAATAACGAAACAGCAACTACACCTATGGTTCCTCGAAGAAGGTGAAGAAGGATCGCTCAAAGTCACTCAGTACATGACCGATGCTGCATGGAAAAATATGAAACGATGACCGAAGAAGTACCCAAGTAAGTATTCTTGTAACAAACTTAAATTTGCATTATTTATACGTTTTGTTATATTTATCATTACTTAAAAAAAAATATACACTATTTAGGACAAAGCATAATTGAAAAAAGGAAGCTTGTAATTTCTCAAACAGTGCGTTTGTTTTGATTCAAACAAGGCACCTACTATATTTAAAACAGTGCGCCTGGTTTATTTTCATTTATAATGTCTCCTTGATAAAATGAATAACAATATAATATATTGCTCTTACAAAGAAAGGTTCTTTTTGACACTCACCTATCCTGTGATGAAATTTAAAAGTGCCATTGATGTGTGCATAAACACACACTATTTCTTTATTCTAAATACTTGTTTTATTCCTCTTGTATTGTCTATTTTATACTTTTTAGCGTCTTTTTGTCTTTGAATATTAGTGCTGCTGTGTTTTTATGTTTTTAACAGATTGGCGCGTAGTTTGGAACAAAAATGAAGAAGGATGTAGAAATTGACAAAGTCATGAGCTCAAAAGTTGGAATTTGATGATTTATCGTTATTTCACGTGATTCGGAAGTTAATGCAGCAAAGTTTCATATCGATTGGCTAGATTAACATGTTTAGATGTGATGTATAAGTTTCTAAAATTTTTGAACGTCATTTAGTATTTTTTATATTAGTTTTAGGTGAACAGTGCACAGTGTCATGGCCACTACAAGCTGGTCGACCTATTCGGGCACGACAGGCATTACTCAGCAAATCCACATTTTTTTAGCTCGTCGCGGACGTGACTTACGTAGTCACGGCCGCGACGTTGTCCCTGATGTAAAACACCTGTTTTCAGCCGTCGGATCGATCTGGTCTCGACCTAAGCCTACAAATATGTGCCCTAGGGTTCTTCTAATAAACATACAGAAGGGAGAGAGCTCAAGAACGGTGGAGACGATCAAGGAAGGCAAGACGGAAAGCGGAGAAGCCTTGGAGGGTATTTCTAGGAGATTTGATCCTCAAATGCATTGTATAGCATAGGACATAAGTTTGGGACGCATTGAGCGCTGTAAAACCTTCGTTCTCAGTTACTTTAACTTTGCAGAATGTTTGTTTTCATTGCTATGTTTCATTCCATGCTCTATTTGATGCATATGTGTGAGTAGTTCATAAGTAGGGATGTGTTGATGAGTTTTGATGACCTTAGATCAAGAGATAATGCGTAAATATTGAAACCAGAGATGCTTGATGATGAAAATGATGCATGAAACCTGTTAGAATTACTATATAACATATGTTTATTAGATTGATCACCTAATATACATAGTTTAGAGCTATAAATCGTGTTAAGTGGTTTTAGTTAGTAGCGGGTTGATATAATATGATTTAAGCTAATTGTCATATATAATCAATGGTTTCATATGCATATAACCTGATTAGTTTAAGCTAATTGCTATGATTATTATGAATGGTAGTTTCTGTTATGATTCAACTCTTTTGATTAAATCATGTTTGAGCTAATTGAAATGGTTTTAGTCTATTGAGTTAGTTTTTCTATCCAAACTAATTGAAAGTTAGAAGCTAAGAAACGTAGTGAGTTAAGCCAAAATTCAAAAACATCAATGATTTCTCAAAGTGATTCAACCATCGTCCCTACATTTCTCCCAACTTTAGTTAACCACTCTACATTCTCTCTATTTTATCTTCTTTTGATTAGTTAGTTCAGTTTTAGTTTATTCCGTTTAAATAGTTTAAACACACCCCGCACTAGTTCTATTTTTAATCTTACCTCCTTCCTTAGGATAGAAATTATTCCAAGTTGTGTTTAGGTTGACATTTGTTATTCTCTGTGTGGATCGATCCCTATTTCCTTATCTATATTAGTAATTTTTACGGGGTAAAAATAAATTTGCACGTTCTGCGACGAACGTGAAAGCAGTCATATTTACAACGTTGACCGACTTCGTATCAAATTTTTGGCGTCGTTGTCGAGAAAATCAATAACAAGTGTCAATTCAACCAAACTTGATAGTTTTCTATTCTAAGTTTTTACAAAAAATAAAAAATAAAATTTAAGGACTTAATTGTTTTTAAAATAAATAACAAAAAATTTCTTGAAATCAATAGAAGTTTATATGAATTTTTATGAACTTAAGAAGTGGTAGGGTAACTGGATCTGAAGTTAGAAAATTAGTCTTTAATTTCGAATCTCCTTAGATAAGAAGCTCTATTTCCTTTTCAGGTTCTACACCTTCAACTTCTTCCCCACACGTTCATACAGAAAAGAGTTTTACTCCTATAATTTTTGAAAATCTTTAAATGGCAGAAAAAAAATCAACACAATGCAAATAATACTGCGTAAAATTTAAGTCGAACTTTTAGGGAGTTATCTGCTCCCACAATAGAGGAAGAGCCTCTTTGCATAAAGTTGGCAAATCTGAATGTGCCATTCAAATTAAATTCGGGCCTTCTGAACAAACTCAATGTATTTAACGGTCTACCTGGTGAAGACCTGCATAGACATTTGAAGGAGTTGCATGTAATCTGCAAGTTGACCAAACCTGAAGGTATAACGATTGTCATAATGAAATTGTTCGTATTTCCTTTCACTTTACAAGGTTATGCAAAAGACTGACTGTATGAACAGCCGTCATTATCAATCAATACCTTGACAGAAATGCAGAATGCTTTTCTCGATAAATATTTTCCATCAAGGCGAACAACGAATCTCCGGAAAGAAATTTCCGGGATTAGACAAAAGGTAGGAGAAAAGCTTCACGAATATTGGGAGCGTTTCAAAAGCTTATGTGCAAGTTGTCCACACCATTCCATAACAGAAAACCTCCTAATTTTGCATTTCTATGAGGGGTTGTTACCCGAAGAACGCCACCGAATAAATGCTTCAAGTGGTGGCGCCCTAACGAACAAAACTCCTGCTGAAGCAAGGAAACTGATAAAAATATCTGCCCAAAGTTCTCAAGATTTCAGATCAAGGATTAATGCTGATATAGAGGCAGCTAGAAACTCGGCAACTGATAAAAATATTGTTGCACTTACTGATTTGGTTGCTAAACTAGTAACCAACGCTACTCAATCACAGCTTCAACAAGTGAAGGCGTGTGAATTCTATCAAAGTATAACTGCTAAAATGGATTCTTGTCCTTCCTTATAAGAAGATATAAACGCTGTCAATTTTTAAGGACAAAGGACAGCACCGTGGAACAATATGCCTGATCTACCTTGGAGGAACCATCCAAATTTCAGATGGGGAACACAAAACAATGCCCAGAATGTTCCCTAAGAACAAAAATTCCCTCCAGGATTTGGCCAGGGATAGCAGCAACGACAACAACAGCACTTCAATGCAAATAACAAAAATCAAGGATCTTCAAGTGGAATGTCACTTGAAGAGATGGTCAAGCAAATGGCTATAACCCAAATACAAATGCAAAAGTATGCTAAGGAGACAAAGACTGACATTCAGAGCATCCAAAGTCAAATGAGCCAATTAGCTTATGATATGAGCCAGTTGAAGGCTCAGATGAACAACAAACTGCCTTCTCAGCCTATAAACCCTAGAGAAACTACAAACGCAATCACTCCAAGAAGTGGGAAAGAGTTAACAGGAATTTATGAGAATCCTCATGAAGTTGAAGATGAACTGGAAGTTCATAAAGAAGAGGAGGGGGTAACTGAAGTACCTCAAACCCCAAAACAACAAGAAGAAACAAGGATATCTGCTCCGAAAGAAACAAGAATTATTTCCAATGCTCCTTTTCCTAACCGTTTGACAAAGAATAAGAAAGCAGAAGCAGAAAATGACATATTTGAACTTTTCAAGAAAGTCGAAGTAAATATTCCCTTGTTGGAAGCAATCAAACAAGTTTCAAGATATGCTAAATTCTTAAAGGAACTTTGCACCAACAAATGAAAATTACAGGGTCATGAACGAGTCATGGTAAGCGAGAATATTTTAGCTATTTTACAGAAGAGACTATCGCAAAAATAAAAGGACCCTGAAATGTTTATCATACCATGCACAATAGGAAGTGTGCAAATTACAGGCTGTATGATAGATCTTGCAGCGTCTATCAATGTGATACCCTTATCAATTTTTCAATCCTTGAATTTAGAACCTTTACAACCAACCGTGACATATCTTGTTGGAGTGGTAGAAGATGTCCTTATGAAAGTTAATGATCTTGTCTTTCCGGAAGACTTTTTCATCATAAAGACTGAAGATGGTCAAAACCATTCAACTCATGCACCTATTTTATTAGGGAGACCATTCCTACGAATAGCTAACACTAAAATAGATGTTAACGCTGGAAAGCTGTCTATGGAATTTGATGGATAGATGATAGAATTTAATATTTATGAGGCTATGACACATACGAGCGATCAAGTATTCGTTGTGTGTTCGGTTAGCACCTCCATGTCCCTTGAAGAAGAATTCTTTGATGCAGATGAGTTAACCTTTATGGAAACCATCAATAAAATTGAAATTGATCAAGAATTTGATGAAAGCAATTATGATCATGACTTATCTTTCCTTGAAGATCAATTACAAGGGCAAGAACATGTCAAATTGCTTGAATTGCTACAAGATCATGAAAAGATCAAGCCATCAATTGAAACACCACCAACATTAGAGGTAAAACCATTACCAGCTTAGTTGAAATATGCTTATCTGGGTGACGATAACAAGTTACCGATTATTATTTCAAGTCAACTGATAGATAAGCAAGAGAAAGCTCTGGTGGATGTACTAAAAAGGCACAAAATGGCCATTGGATGGACCCTTGCTAACATTAAAGGAATTAGTCCTGCTACTTGCATGCATAGAATTTTATTAGAGGGCAATTCCAAACCATTCAGAGAACCTCAAAGGAGATTGAATCCTCCAATGATGGAGGTGGTTAAAAATGAAATTTTGAAATTTCTCGATGCTGGAGTAATTTATCCAATCATGAACAGCCGATGGGCAAGTCCGATTCACTTGTGCCTAAGAAGTCAGGCTTAACAATTGTTGAGAAAGACAGCAGAGAAACTACTGCAACAAGAGTGCAAAGTGGCTGGAGAGTCTGTATTGATTACAGGAAATTAAATGCTACCATGAGAAAAGATCATTTCCCGTTACCTTTCATGGATCAAACGCTAGAAAATTTAGCAGGCCGTTCTCATTACTGTTTCCTAGACGGTTATTTAGGGTATAACCAAATTGTGATAGCCCCTGAAGACCAAGAGAAAACAACATTTATTTGTCCCTTTGGAACCTATGCTTACAGGCGTATGCCGTTTGGCTTATGCAATGCACTTGCAATGTTCCAGAGGTGTGTAATGTCTATATTTTTTGATTATATATCAGAAATAATAGAGGTCTTCATGGATGATTTTTCAGTCCATGAGAATTCTTTCGACCATTGTCTGAAAAATCTAGAAAAAGTTCTTAAAAGATGTGTAGAAATGAACCTCGTTCTAAACTACGAGAAATGCCATTTTATGGTGGAAAGAGGTTTAGTTTCGGGACACGTTGTCTCCGCGAAGGGATTAGAATTGGACAAGGCTAAAGTCGAAGTTATCAAATCTCTACCTTATCCCTCAACCATTCGAGAAATACATGCATTCCTTGGACACGCAGGTTTCTACAGATGGTTTATTAAAGATTTTTTCAAGATTACAGATCCCTTGAATAAACTGTTGAAGAAAGATACTTAATTTGCATTCACTGAGGAATGTAAAGAAGCTTTCGAGACACTCATAGAAAAATTGATTTCAACTCCTATTATTCAACCTCCGGATTGGAATTATCCGTTTGAGATTGTTTGTCGCAGCTGGTCCGATCTCTTGGATTGGGTCGGATAGTATGATGGTCCAGTCGTATGTCAGACTGAACTGATGATGCGAGACCGATCTGGGGATGCGTCGAATGATCTGCACACCAAGAACCAAGAAAACGCCGTTAGCCGGGAGACCGAGATGTGTACCTCGGATGCCCGATCTGGGTGAGAGAGGGAGTAAGAAAGAGTAGTGGAATATGGAGAAGATTGAGAATGTCTGAATACCTCCTTGACAATGGTGTAGTTATAGGGAAGAAAACCCTAATTGGTGGGGCTTTTCTCTAGGCCCATTTTCCTTATCTTTGAAGGCCCATTTCCATTATGTTGACTCTTTCTTGACCATAAACTTAACTTGGATGACCATCAGAGATCATGTGTGATGCAAGTGACCGAGCCGTAGGTGCTTTGCTTGGACAGAAAGTGGATAAGGTTCCACATGTAATTTATTATGCATCAAAAACCTTGATGAAGCTCAAGTCAATTACACGACTACTAAAAAAGAGCTTTACTCTATTATTTTTGCCCTTGAAAAATTTCATTCATATTTATTTGGGGTTAAAGTAATTGTATTCTTTGACCATGCTGCATTAAAATATCTTCTGAAGAAGAAGGAATCAAAACCGAGATTATTGAGATGGATTCTTCTCCTTCAGGAATTTAATATTTAGATCAGAGACAAGAAAGATAAAGAAAATCATGTCGCCAATCACTTATCAAGGATACTGAATCAAGATGAGTCAATAAGAATATCAGAATCATTTCCTGATGAGCATTTATATAGTCTTCATGGTTATGTATCTTGGTTTGCTGACCTTGTAAATTTTCTGGTGACCGGAAAATTATCGAGTGATCTTCCATGGCATCAAAAAGAGAAGATTAAAAGGGATGCAAAGTACTACTCGTGTGAAGATCCAATTCTGCTTAAATTCTGTGCTGATGGAGTTATAAGAAGATGCATTCCTGATCATGAGATTAAGTCAGTGCTGAAGCACTGTCATTCCTATGATTGTGGAGGTCATTTTGGAGTGAGACGAACAGCTCATAAGATTTTGTCTTGTGGATTTTTCTGGCCATCTTTAAACAAAGATGTCTATGAATATGTAAAGAGCTGTGAGCAATGTCAAAAGATTGGGAATATATCTAAGATAGATGAAATGCCTCAAAAATATATGATGTCATGTGAAATTTTTGACACTTGGGGTATTGATTTTATGGAACCATTTTCAAACTCTAAAGGTCATTTGTATGTATTGCTAGCAGTTGATTATGTCTCGAAATGGGTAGAGGACATACCCATACGAACTGATAATGCTAAGGTTGTGGTCGAGTCTGTTAGAACAGATTTGGCATACCTAGAGTCATGATAAGCGACCGGGAAACCCACTTTTGCAACAAGTTTATGGACGCCCAATTTAAGAAATATCACGTCAATCATAGGATCTCAACAGCCTATCATCCACAAACGAGCGGACAAGCTGAAGTGTCCAATCGTGAAATCAAAAGGATCTTGGAAAAAATTATCAATCCGAAGAGGAAGGATTGAAGTGATAAGATTAATGACGCTCTTTGGGCATATTGTACTGCATACATGACTCCAATTGGAATGTCTCCGTACAGAATGGTGTATGGTAAAGCATGTCACCTGCCAGTCGAAATTGAACATAAGGCATGGTGGGTAATTAAAGAGCTCAATTTGAAACACGGAGACTGTGTGAATATGAGAAAGCTCCAAATCTCGTAACTAGACAAGATTCCTCGTGATGCATATGAAAATGATTCTTTATACAAAGAAAAATTTACCAGAATTCATGACGAGAAAATTTCGCGAAAAAACTTTAAGGAAGGTGATAAAGTTTTGCTTTACAATTCTCGTCTAAGGTTATTTCTTGGGAAATTAAAATCAAGATGAGAAGGACCTTTCATTGTCAGAAAGGTCTATAATCATGGAGCGATAGAAATTCAAAGCGAAGACACGTTGAAGATTTTTAAAGTTAACGGTCACCGATTGAAACGTTACTTCGAACTTAAAGATTCAATGTGGTTTGATGAAATTCTCTTGTAAAGGGTGAACTGCGTTTCAAAGAAATAATTTAACGTCATGGCTTTCGAGTCAACGACATTAAACAAAGACGCTTCTTGGGAGGTAACCCATGTTTAGGTTCTTTTGAAGTTCGGATTTATTTCAATTTATTTCTGGCGACCGTAAAAATCATACACTGATAGACGACATTAAACTCTGCTTCTCGATGATGCGAGTAATTTGAAAATTGCCTTTAAAATGAGAAAAGGATGACTAAAAGGCATTTAGGTTAGTTCTTGATGGAAAACTGAAGGAAAAAAATCATCCAGGCCAAAAATTCTGGGTCGCAGGCACGATAGATGGCGTCGCGGGCGTGACTGAAGTGGTCGCGGGCGCTACAGGGGTATGTCACGGCCGCGATGAAGCTGAACGTTGATATAAGCAGGTTTTCAGCCTCAGTTTTCATTTCTCATTCACCCCAGCTGCGATTATTTCCTTTTCCTCACATATCATCTTCTTAAATACTCAATCAACTCGTGTGATCAAGTACTCCACGCATTTGTATCGACGAGAGCACTCCGGTGATTGTACACACGCATCTTGAAAAGTCCCGGATTGTGCGTTATTTCAGGTTTTACGTTGAGAAAACCTAGGTATGAATCCGTAATTTCTACACCAAATTCAGCAATCTTATAGTATAACTTGATCTACTCATTGTGTAGAATATGAATTCATAGCTAGATTGTTGAATTTCACCCTGAATTTAACAAAATTCATGTGAATTGGTGTAGGACTTTATACAAAATGCCTCGTTCCAAACATCGATCATTTAGATCTCGCGAGGGTACTTCGGCCGCAGCTGAGCGAGTCTTAGTCCCATATCCGCATAATGCTATCGTTATTCCGGACGAGTATGAGGACCGTCATGTAGTGATTTCTCGCAGGGCTATTTGCTAGACTAGATTTCTCCTGGCGACCTAGCCATACTCGGTTTATGGACTGAGATCCTGCATGCCTTTACACAGTTGGGTTGGGATCACACCTTCTTGACTGGATGGCCTACGTATCCGTCCCTAGTCCGTGAGATCCTGAACACCTGGACAAGCACTGTCGGCCAGGCTCCACCTGATGATCCGGTTGAGGAGTACGTCTCATTCCAGCTAGGGAACGAGATGAGATGCCTGAACTTGATCGAGCTTTGTAGGATATATCATCTACGTTTGGGCGGCTACTGGGAGCACGAGAGGGGCTATGTGCCACACTTGCAGGCCTTATGGCAAGAGCTGACTTTGACTGGGGGATACAACCCCCACAGTAGAAAGAGTTTCGCTCTCAGAAACCCTATTCTACGTATTCTTCACTGGTTCCTGGCTTACACACTGCTGGCTACCAAGAGTAGCCAAGGTGCTGTTCCTCAGAAGGAGCTTGGTATCTTCTTTGTGCTGCTACACAATTTAGTGTCTCCACAGCAGTATCCATACCTTAGTACCGGATATTTGGTGGTGGAGAAGATAGAGACGATCGCTACAGACAATCCTAGAGCTCCGATTCTTATTGGTGGGTTACTTATCCCACTAGCTGTGTATTTTGGCTATGACATGACATCAATTGCAGCCCTTTCTGAGTCGACTCGTGAACCCTTCGATATCGGTGGTCTGATGCGGATTGGTATGATCTCTGTCGATCGTGGTATTTACTATCTTACTGCGAGAGCTGGTGAGGAGCCTCAGCACCTTCCACTGCCATCTGCTTTCTCCGATTATCTGATCGGAGGAATTGGGGCTTTCAATTAGATATCGCAGAGGATGATGATCAGGACTCTGAGGGTGACTCAGCCATAGGTGAGCCTCAGCAGCATCAGTCACCCCATTCACATTAGTCTCATTCTCATCATTCTGGCCCAGCTACAGCTGAGCAGATCCCTGCCCCGCCTATGGACTGGTACACTGCTTATCAATCTCTACATCGGGAGGTAGCTGATCTACGTGCTGATGTGACTACACGCTTAGATGCTATGCAGCAGAGTTAGGAAGACTTTCAACGCCGTATCTTCGATTATTTAGATAGTAGATTTTCACCACCGCCTCCTCCTATGTGATTTTCCTTAGTTAGTCAGTCTAGTTTCATGAGTCTATATTTTTTATTGAGACTGTACTTTGTCTTAGCTTAGGGGAGTTTGGTCATTCCTAGACATTTCATTTATGTTTCTGTTTTGAGTCAGTTGTACTTTTTCTTTTTTGAGATGCATGTATCATTATATTTTATGCATTCTCATTCTATTTTCATTAACTTAGTTCCCTTAACATCCATACTTTATGTTTAAACGAACATAAGTAATGAATTAATTTCCATGTGATCATCACCTTTTCATTCTTTCATTAGTACGTATGTTTCCATGTATGTTTTCTATTGTCTTTTCTCTTTCTTATTTACATTATGTGTGTGAGAACGAGTGAGAGGGACTAATTTTTACTATCAAGTTGTGTTTTGTCAGATTTGGAACACTAACATACCAAGTGAAAGAGAAATCAGCATAGTAAGTGTATATAGATGGATCAAGGATATGGATGAGCAGATTGTTGACATGAACAACCCCATGGTGGCTCTTACACCTTGCAGTTTCAACATCTTGAAGGGTTATATAACTGAGCTTCAAGAAAACCAAAAACTGATGCTGGAAATGCTCCAAGAGATGAAGCTCGTACAGGAGTCCATCGCAGGTGAGGTCAACCATATTCGTATGATCCTTGAGTTTCACAGCGGGATAGATGGCATGATTCCCGATATATGGAATTGGTTCAGCAATTTTGGTTGTTTATCGGGTGCACCTTAGCTAATAGGTATTCTTTTGTCCTCTGTGCTTTATTTTTATTTTTACATTGAGGACAATGTAATGCATTAGCTTAGGGTTTTAAGGTTGATGAGTCTTTATTAGAGTTATTAAAATTCTTGAAAATAAAAGAAAAAAAACTTGTTTTTAAATCTATGGCTTGAGTAAAGTAAAATGATGATTTATGCCAAAACAAATGTTACACTAATACATGTAGTTTAAATTTTGTCTCTAAGGAAGTCCTGAATCTTTGCTAACATCATTCTAGTATATTCCTATGAGATGACCTTTTTCTTGTGTAGATAGTGCTTAAGTAGTGACTTGAACCGTAGTAAGACACTTGAAAAGAAAAAAAAAACATTCATGTTTCCCTTTTATGTCATCTTTTCATTTATCCACCACTTATAGAGGAGTATGGAGTAGTTTTTGAATGAAAATTTTGAATTTTTGTTTATTGAACACCCATTTTTCCATGGTAACCCTCATACTGCTTTTGATTACTAGAGAATGCTCTAGACCTACTTAGAAAAGAAAAAAAAAAAAAACAAAACAAAACAAGAAGAAGAAAAAAAGAAAAAGAAAAGATTCGCAAAGTAATATTTTAAGGTGCTTTGTCCCTTACCTCGGTAATCAAAATTGCCATCTTCGGATAAAAGGAGGGACATGGTCTTTGATAATATGAGCTTAGCTTGAGAAAAAAGAAAATATACATATCCAGTAGGAAATCTAGACTTCCTTTGAGACCTTGGTGGCTTTGGGAATGATCCTATATAAAGAAGCAACGGGGTGGAAAAAATGAATTTTGAATTGAGTTTTCGAAATGTTTTGTTTTGCTACATCTCGGGAAGCTGCTAGGTGTAAAGGACCGTAAGAGGGAATGATTTGAGGCATGGCTAGGTGTGATATGAATAGAGATTAAGGGTGACTTTGTGATGAATATTCCTTCGACATGTATTTTGTGTTGTTAATTTTAGACAATCTGATTACTTTGATGCTCGAGCTATAGAATTTGTGAGTCTTGTTGATTTTTCTTAATTTTGTATTTCTTTCTTTGTTTTGAGTCCAGACTTTGCTTAGGGATAAACAAAGGTTTAGCTCAGGGGAATTTGATGTGTGCATAAACACATATCATTTTTTTATTCTAAATATTTGTTTCATTCCTCTTGTATTTTTAATTTTATGTTTATAGCGTCTTTTTATCTTGGAATATTGGTACTGCTGTATTTTTATGTTTTTGATAGAATGACGCGAACTTTGGAATAAAAAAGAAGAAGGATGTAGAAAATGGCAAACTCATGAGTTCAAAAGCTGGAATTTCACGTTTTGTCGTAGTTTCATGTGATTCGGGAGTTAATGCACCAAAGTTTTACAATGATTAGTTAGATTAGCATGTGTAGATGTGATGTATAAGTTTCTAGATTTTTTTGAAGTCGTTTAGTATTTTTTATATTAGTTTTAGGTGAACAGTGCACAGTGTCGCGGCCACTAAAAGCTGGTCGCGGGCAGTAGACATAGGTCTTGGGCGCGACGCCCTGATGTCGCGGGCGGGACAGACATTATTCATTAAATCCATGATTTTCTTAGTTCGTCGCGGGCGTGACTTGCATGGTCGCGGCCGCGACGTTGTCCCTTATTCAAAACACCTGTTTTCAGTCGTCGGATCGATCTGGTCTCGACCTAATCCTATAAATACATGTCCTAGGGTTCTTCTAATAAACATACAGAAGGGAGAGAGCTCAGGAATGGCGAAGACGATCAAGGGAGGCGAGACACGAAGAGGAGAAGCCTTGGAGGGTATTTCAAGGAGATTTGATCCGCAAATGCATTGTATAGCATAGGACATAAGTTTGGGGCACGTTGCGCTATAAAACCTTCGTGCTCAGTTACTTTAACTCTGTAGAATGTTTGTTTTCATTGCTATGTTTCATTCCATGCTCTATTTGATGCATATGTGTGAGTAGTTCATAAGTAGGGATGTGTGGATTAGTTTTGATGACCTTAGATCATGAGATAATGCGTAAATGATTGAAACCAGAGATGTTTGATGGTGAAAATGATGCATGAAATCTGTTAGAATTACTATATAACATATGTTTATTAGATTGATCACGTAATATACATAGTTTAGAGCTATAAATCGCGCTAAGTGGTTTTAGTTAGTAGCGGATTGATATAATATGATTTAATCTAATTATCATATATAATCAATGGTTTCATATGCATGTAACATGATTAGTTTAAGCTAATTATTATGATAGATATGAATGGTAGTTTCGTGTTATGATTTAACTCTTTTGATTAAATCATGTTTGAGATAATTGAAATGGTTTTAGTCTATTGAGTTAGTTTATCTATCCTAATTGGAAGTTAGAAGCTAAGGAACGTAGTGACTTAAGCCAAAATTCATTATAGCCATTCTATGTTAATGATTACATATAAAATTCAGAAACATCAATGATTGATCTATGTGACTCAAAGTGATTTAGCCATCATCTCTACATTTCTCCCAACTTTAGTAAACCACTTTGCATTCTAGCTCTATTTTATCTTCTTTTGATTAGTTAGTTTAGCTTTAATTTATTCCTTTTAAACAGTTTAAACACCCCCCCACTAATTCTATTTTTAATCTTACCCCCTTCCTTATGATAGAAATTATTCCAAGTTATGTTTAGGTCGACATTTGCCATTCCCTGTGGGATCGACCTCTGCTTCCTTATATACATGAGTAATTTTAGCGGGGTAAAAACAAATTTGTACTTTTTGCGATGAACGTGGAAATAGTCATATTTACAACGTTGACCGGCTTCGCATCAGCCGTCGACATGCAAGTTCTGAATTCAATTATGAATGATGGAGCATTGACGAGCCATGCCATATCAGCCGTCGGCTTCTGTACGTTGATGTTGGAACAAGCACAATTGAAAGACCAGATAGCATTATATAGTACGGAATGTTGGGTAAGAAATTACTCCCAGATACTTATCTGAAATGCCTTTACTCTTATATTTCAATAACAAATTCCACAAAACAAAAACTGATATTGGATTATGTAATGTGATGCAACAAGATGTTTTGAAAAAAGGAATCGAGATAGAAAACACAATCATGAAGCCAATGAAGGAAAATAATCAACGCCTGTGGCATTTCTTTCCAATGAACTCATCCGGAGGAGCAAAGAGTGGGATTGCATATCATTGGACGTTGCTGGTGTTCGATAGCGAAGAAAATACGTGGACCCATCACAACTCCAAAAAACAAAAAGCTCCCTATGTAAGGGATGCCGAGAAAATGGTAAGAAACAAATATTAATTGACACAGACTATTGATATTGTAAAATGAAGCATTATAATGTCAACTAACTAATTTTTGTGTGTTGTTGAATGTGTAGAAAGAATATGTAGAAGAGTTCAACAAGGAAATGACAAGGAAACATGAGGGCACGCAAATCGTTGAAGAAGAAAGGGAGAAGTACAACACGCAATTTTGAACACCAACAAAAAGGTTGTAATTCAACACAATCTGGACTGTGGAGTGCACATATGCCTATGGATAGATCTGCTTGTAAATGGACAACCGATTCCAGAGCGTTCTACCATGGAAGAAATGCGATGATACAGAGCAAAAATGGTCGAGACTTTGATTTCACGATATGACTTCAAAGAGCCTACACTAGAGGAGGAGGATGATGAAGAAAAAGATGAAAACATATTCAACTCATGTATATTTTGATGATTTGTACTAAAAATATCTTTTTAATGCAATTAAAAACTTGATTGCTTGTTTGCATCTCTAATATCGTATTTGTTTATCATTTTCTCATTAAAATGAACAGGCACAGTGTTTAAGTTATAATTAAACAGTGCGCCAAGCTTATTCAAACAGTGTGCCTTGTGTTTCTCTTTTCTTTTTTTTTTAAAGTACAAAGCATAACCAATGAATAAATACAAAATAAATCAGATAATAATACATGAATAGAAGTACGAATACAATTGACAAACAAAAAACAACACCCTTAGATTTGTTAACGTCATCAAAGTACTCAGGCGCCCTGTTTAAAACATTACAAAGGCATTACACTAATGCATCTATTAAAATTTAAAAAAAAAAAAAAACAGTGCATCTATTAAAATTTAAAAAAAAAAAACACAACATTACACTAATGCATTAACAAAAATTGATAACATGCTAGCCTTAGAAATGAAAAAAAAATGAAACAAAAACATAGACAGAAAAATCTTTAAATGGGCTCTCGACAACTTTGTCTGTTGTGATAACCAATATTTTTGGATCTCGTACACCTCATACCCTTGGACTCTTCACCACTCAACGGAATATATCTTTTTCTGGGCCTATCAGGAAGTCTGCTCAAAGAAGACGGGGTCAATTCCATAACCACTGACGCAGTTGGTCAATAATTGATGAAGGGATAGGATGGATGACAGTCTCATAGCTCTTCTTATAATTTTCAACAGAAAAATACGGATGGATCATGGTGCTCACGGGTAAGGAAAACTTCATAATAACACATACGGCATATAAACATGAAAAACTGTTTGCCTGCCACATATGACAAGAGCAACTCTTCTCTCTCACATTTACTGAGGTTGTCAGATCCGACATTACTTAAAAAATGAGCTCCGAAGATCTCTTCACCATAAAAACATGTGATTTATTGAATAAATCATTGAAAGTCTCCAACATCTTGGGACATAAATCCCCATTCCATTGTTCTGCATCACTTCGATGATTGTTGAACCACTCCATTAACTTGACACGAATCGGATCCACCATCTGAGTGATAGGAAGCTCCCTCACGCCCAAAAGCCAAGCATTGAATGACTCTGCAGCATTGATCGTCATCTCATCATAACCACAACCATCTGCAAAACTGATTGCCCACCTCTCGTAAGGCATAAGCTTCGCTGTCAAATCTTTAGGTAGATCACCTCCTCTAGTCTGAAATTCATTCAACTTATCATAAAACTTAGTGACGATTGGAGCATAGGCGCAACTATGAAACTTATCAATAATACGCTGTTTGTATGACGATGGCATATTAGCACCTCTGAATCTAGCTTTCAAATTATCCATCAAATGGAGAAGACAATAGGAAAGAGGATGTTATGGAAATACTTCGGGAAAAGCTGCAAATGGCCTTGATTATGATAACAGACAAAATTGACCCTTCGTCCGAAAGAAATTACTTGACGAAGCTCCGAAAGAAACCAATACCAACTAGAATACAGCAAATCCTAGGGGGAAAAGTCCTGCAAAGAAATTCATATGAATAATATTCATGTTTGAAATGCTAGAAGAATCATTGGTAAAAAGACGCACTGTTTCAATTATATAGGCGCACTGTTGAAAATAAAACAGTGTGCCCCTTTAAAAGAAACAGAGCGTCTGATTAAAACATACAAAAAACAATAATTAATAACGGAAAAAAATACATATGCCTATTTGCGTCTTTTCCAGTAGCTCCAAATATGACTCCATTGAAATCACCTTTCAAGAATGGGCCATCAAGGAAAAGCAAAGGTCTACAATGATTGAAACCGACTATCGAAACATGAAATGAAATAAATAGTCTGAAAAAACGATTTTATCCTTCTTCTATGGTAAGTGTAACATGACTTCCTGGATTGGTACTAATAAGTGCATGAATATATGGCTTCAACTTAAAAAACGACTTGAAAGAATCACCACCAAGCATCATCTTCGCCTTCTTTAGGGTTTTTCATGACTTCTTATATGATAAATCCAAACCATAGATGGTTTGAAAATAATTTTTAACCTGCTTCGCATTTAAATTAGGGTCGTGACAGTACAATTTCCAAAAGAGACTTAGCAAGCCATTCCATCTTCATTGACTTCATTGAACCCGTCGGAAAAAACAATTGTCCACAAGTGTGGACATTGTTCAGCTTCCTTAAGAAAAATGACTTATTATAAGAACATAATGAGCCCTTAACAAACCATTGACAACCATCATCTTTCTTAAAACAGATCGCATGAAATCTATCGCTCTTATTCTTCTTAAAACTGTATCGAAATCCAACTTCGCTTGCATAAAGTGCAATAAACTTCTTGAACGGCTTTGCGCCATCAGGGAAAACTTGGCCAACATTTTGAATCAAATTTGACCAATGAGAAGAATGCAAGAGTTGATCACAATTGCTCGACGAACCAACATCCAACAAAAGCAACGACTCACGCACAACATCATCACCAAAATCATCATTTATCTCAGAATGTTGATTATGATTGAAAATTTGAGTCCTAGAAATCTGTGAACTAGTAGAAAATCGTAGAAGCACTCAATCATTACAAAGGCACATTGTTTGAGATTGTGACACACTGTCAGTACTCAGGCGCACTGTTTCTTCCAACCGACGCACTGTTTCATTTTCAGGATCAGAAACCACACTCGAACCATGACAATCCAAACCCATTCCTCCACAGACAACATTCACATCAATTGATGATAAACAATGTCATTTTGAGAGCTCAAACAACATTATCAAATCCTCTTGATCACTCAACAAGCATCCTTCATGACCAGGAATTGAATAATACAAATTGATTTCAAAAGATTTTAAAACGATCTCGTACGTTTTCTACAACATATTCAAAATCGAAATCCGAATGGCATAAAAATGAACGAGATATAGAAGCAAATCTACAAACAAAGATAATCTTCTCATCCATTACAAGAGGATCGCAGATAATGATCAAGATGATGATGGCGATATCGAACAAATTTCGTTGTTGATCATGGTTTTTGTCATCGATTTCGAATGAGAAATCTGCACAAAAATATACATTTAACAAAAGGAGAATAAAAGGGGAGATAATTAAGGCCTGCAAGTTTGGTTGAGAAAAATGTATGAAATGAGAAATATTTTATCAGATTATATCAAATAAAAATTATTTTATAAAATATATATCATAGAAATTTTTTTTGATCATTTTATAATAAAATAAAACCAAACATTAAAATAAAAAATTTATAATTTACATAAAAATATTTTTTGATTTCAAATTATGACAATAAATACCGTGACTACAACCACTAGAATGACAACAACGATTCTTGCCTAATCATTTTGTTCAAAATTAAAACCATTGGACTAAAAACACTTTTTGATTTCAAATCCCCAATTGCCATCCACTGACATTCCATCCCAATTCCAAAACCCTAATTTTCCCTCTCAAGATCCACCCATTCCCCTCCAATGGCTACCGTGGATTCCACGTCTCCTGCCTCCGATCCCATCTCCTTGGTACCCTAACATTGCTGATTTCGTTTTGTTTTGCCTTGTATGTTGCGGTTTGGATCTGTGTGTGTCCGATTATTGTTTTCCTTGGTGTGTTTTGGTTGGTTTTCAGGCGAAGGAGAATCTGAAGCCGATGAATGGGAGGCTGAAAGAACTGCAGGAGTCGCGGGCCGAGCTCTTGAATAGACTTCAGAGTCTCAAACAGGCATGGATTTGGAGTTTGATGGGTGATTTACACGTTTATTTGCTGTCGTGTGTGGTTGGTGTGATTGGTTGTGTTTGGGACAGGATTTGCATAATTGGAAGTCCAAGCTCGATACTCAAGTCAAGATCTACCGCGACGTGAGTGCTCCTTTTCTCTCCTATCTGCTAGTTACGAGAAATGCTTTGCTCTCTAAGCGCTTACTTTTCCTCGGTCTCAGCTCTGGATTGATCTTCCCTGGACTGATGTCAAACTGATGTGAATTTTTGATTTAATGTATATAGAGAAACTGTTACAGAAAATCACGGGAGCAGTTCCCATATATCTGGATGAAGTGGGTGGGATTTTAACAGCTTTCCAAATATCAAAATTACCATCCTGATCCCCTAAATCCTTTGCTTTATATCCCGTATTTATTCATAAAAATAATTAAAGGGTCTCCATAGATTATAACATCGTCAAATTTTAGGGATTTTACATTTATAGGGATTGTGGTGTTGGATTTGACTGACATGGAAACATAGGAACGTTGTTTGTTAACTGAAGTTGACAAATTAAGTGATGCTGGGAATTCTTTACACTTCAACTTCAGTACTCTCATGCTGCAATATATGCTTCAGCTATTCTTTTGACTGTCAAGTTGTTAACCACATTCTTTTGACCCTGAAGTTTCCCTTTCAAATCAGCTAAGTTAAATATTGTGTATGTATGAGACCAAGATATTCATCAAGTCATGGATGAATTGCTTTCTCACATGCGTTGCATGCAAAGGCTTGCAAACAAGTACTAGATGCAAGGCTTTCAGTGGCCATTGGGGATCATGTGCTTGTTGAGCCTTTGCTTCAAAAGATCTGTTGTTTCGGAGATACACTCATGTAGACCTTTTACATGTTTCATCCTGCGTGTATGGTTGAGTTTTGAACTTTGTGCCCAGGAGCTATCAGAAGTGAAGAAATCTCTGAATGATGAAGTCGAGCAACTTCGTTCTGTAAGTGTAGCTTCCACTTGTCCCTTACTTCAGTTCATTTTTCTCCAAGATAAAATCTATATCCTTTTCACCAGGATTTTCAAGGATTGAGGACAACTCTTCAGCAGCAACACGAGGACTTGATATTTAGCTTAAGGAATGCAGGTGTAAGTATTTGTTTCATCAAGAAATTTTCTATTGTACTGGATTTCAGGATTAAGATTGAGGCCCTGTTTGTTTGGGCTTTAAAGTTGGTCAAAATCAGCTTTAAGCCCAAATTTTAATTTGTGGAAAGTGTTTGGTTGTCAGTTTTGTAATTGCTTTAAGAAATTTAAATGAGATAAGAGTTTGAAGTAGCTCATCTCCCAATGTGGAAATCTGATTCTTGCTTTGACCAATTTAAGTTACAATCAGCTCTTTTTTAACCAAAGAGCAAAGTGCTTTTTTAAATTTCATAATCAGCCCCTCCTTATTACAATCAGTTATAAGCGTCTAAAAGCATTTTCGTAACGGGCCCTGATTCTTGTCTTCCACGAGTGTAGCTAGAGGCTGCTTTGAGGAATGAGCAAATGACCGGGGAACGCAAGGCCATCGACCATGATGCAGACAACAACATTGGAGATAATCAAGCTGGTTCTATTGATGACTCGAATACTGACGGACATAACGCGGGAGCTGAAAATGGTGACATAAAGGCGGAGACCTAGATATGTACTTGCAGGTTATTGTATCATTGTACTTGGAAAGTAAACTATTTGTTTCAGCGCTTCCCCTAGTCAAAACAGTGTCTATGTCTGCTACTTAATGTGAGCTAGCTGTTATCTCATTGTTGTCATTAGACCAACTCATTGTCGTACGTTGATGAATGAAGTGTGATTTCTTTATGATAATATATTGGCTGTTACGGTTGCAAATCATAATCTCCTTCATGAACTTTAGGTTTTAAAGTTTTAAGTAAATTTATATAAAACTTGAAGGGGTCAAAGATTTTTAAGTTAATTGGTTAAAAAAAGCCAATCCTAGCCGTTGAATTAAAAGATAGATGAATCCTCATCATTTAATATTTTTACAAGCTAAAAGATAAAAACTGATGTTGAGGAAATTAATGATGAAGATTGATTTTTATTAACCAATGAGTTAAAAGGCCCTTGACCCCTTTTTAATGATCTATACATCTATATATCTATCTAAATATTCACTTCATTTCAATTTAATCGAAACGTTTTAATTCGTTACGGAGATTTATGTGTGTTGAGTTTAATAGACAATGATATTTTTGTTCTTGTGAGTGTGTGAGAGAGAGGAATAAGAAAGAAAAAAAGAAAACGAAATGATGATGGGATGTGTTGATATGACAGGGATAATTAGATAGTTTTGTACTTCTTACGTCCCATATTAAATGTAACACTACAAATTATTATACTATTCAACATGTATTTTGAGAAATTTCGTTTGTCGTATGAATGACGCAATAAAATTATGCCACTAACGTTAGTTGAAGTACATAACTTAAATTATCATTAGTGTTTTCACGATAATTTTTCAAAAAATGAGGTTTGATCGTTCCACGATGCGATTCAAACTTCACCTCGATATGTGTATTTTTCAAACGGTTGTAAATAATTCGGGGTGAAAGGACTATAAAAAAGTCTACAACTAATAAAAAGTTTTATTTATTTTGGGACCCAAATAAAAGAACACTAGTTATGCACGGAACAAATGTATATAGATTTGACTAATATGAGTATGAGTTTGTGGAGATAATAAACACTGATAGCAAATCTATCACTTAATGTGATTTAAATTACTTTGTTGAAAGATATATATTTTACAAAGTATATTAAGATTTTTTTAAACTTTGTACGATTTGTATTGTACTCTGAAAAAAAGTATTACTATTTGATTGATATTCTATTGGACCTTCTAATTATGAGAATGAGTGTTTTTTATTTGCATTTTTAGCATGAGTTATCATGATTGGTCTTATCTTACAAAGAATGATTAAATCTAAAAATATCTGATTTGTAAAAAACTATTTAGGTAACATATTAATTTGATTAAAAAAATGACTAAATACAAAATATTCAACTTTAAACGACTATTTGGATAACTTATTTATTTGATAAAACAGACTAAATCTTGACAAAAAAAAGTGAATCTCTAAATATCCGACCAAACTATAACCTCAACAATCTTCGCCTAGTATGTAGTAGATTTCAATTAATTTAAAACGGTGGGAGTATATTATAAGGAAAAAACAAACTTATGACTAACTACTCACCAAGTTATGTAGGGTTAGATCGTTGGATGTAGAGATTAATGGTTAAGATTAAAAATTAATTTCTCTTATATTTAATGCAAAAATGTGTTTTTAATATCAACCTTTGATTTTTAAGATCTAACAATCTAACCATACATAATTTTATACATGACTAACCACAAATCCATCCAACCTTTTTTTATTTAACAATTAGTGATGAAAAGAAAAAATTGACTCCATTACCATCAACTTAAAAAGAAAAAAAGAAGAAGAAGAAGTAAATCATTCTCTCCCTCAAAAAGAAGAAATTGGCTCCTTCCTACAAATTCAATATTAATGCCACTCCGCCTTGATTGAAACTGTAGATGAGTTTTGATTCTATATATATAAACAAAAACGATATATTAAAAATAATATTTTTGAAAAAAAATTGAGGGTTAAGACCACTAAAATCATGAGAACCTTTTGCATGTGTTGACCCAAACACTGCACAATCTCTATGATATTGACGCACTGCATGTACTCCTTTCATCGTAAAAGAATTATAACATTTTATATATTACGATGTCTTAAATAAATTATAATCTTATCCCATTAAAAAAAATTTTTTCTACAAAAATATCAATACATCCTGATTTTTTATTTTATGTCACATAAACTCATCCCACTGTTTTTCTCATCCTTTATTTTTTTCACTCTTCTCACTCACACAAGTCAAAGGACAAAATGATTTTTACAATAAAAATCAACACAGATATTAATTATTGTGTCAAGTCAACCGTTAATAATTCTGTTGGGACGGAGGGAGTACATCCTTATCCTTGTCATCTTTCGTATGGTGAAAACGCATTGTCCCAAGCAATGAACAATGTTTGTAACGTAGATGCACTGTTACATCCTTTTCTTGTCATTTTACATGGTCCCAAATAGTGCGTTATCGATGTTATGTAGACGTACTGTCGCTATCAGTGCGCAACACCTTTAATCGATGCTGTCATAGGTACGTCAGATTAATCCCCACTAAACATATTAATATAGATATAATGAACAGGGGTCGATCTTGCAGAGAGATGGGCAAACGGGAACGTCCTATGAAGATTAGGCTAGATTTTGCATCGACCAAGTTGAGTGCAGGTGTGGTCCAGGTGAATGAAGTTGGGAGTTCAAAGCAAAAGTCTAAATCAGAGAAATCGAAGAAGAAGGCAAAAGAACGATCTCCTCTGGGGATGGAGGATGTGAATAGGGGTGTCACTCCTGAGTCGAAGTCTGGATAGAAACCTCAGAGTAGGGTTCAGAGTTGGGCTGATGAGATGGAGGCTGTTGGTGGGAGGGCTGGTATGTCGTAGGGAAAGACTGGTATTCTGAAACCCGGGGTACGGTGAGTACAGAAACACCTAAATCATATGTTGATGCGTGTGTAAATATACATTGTTTTCTTAGTCATAGTTATTTGTATGTATCGATTTTAGTCTTACTTTGAGTCATTTTAGTTCCTTTTACTATTTAGAGCATCGATACTACCATATTTCTTATTTTTCTTACAGGAGTGAAGAGTTCGAAGTGTTTCTGATCGTGAGTTGCTTGAAAGGAGATTTCTAACTGGTTTTCTGAAGTTTTTGGTTGATTTTGGAAGAGTGGAGACGTGTTTATCATTTATTGGAGCTTTAAAGACGAAGTATGCATGTTTATTGTCAGACGTGCAAATCAAGCACGGGGCAGCATGAGAAAAAGAGCACGGGCCGTACGCCCTTCAAAAGATACACAATCTTATTTTTCTATTTTAATGGGATTTCGATTGTTTTGTATATTTTATACATACCCTTTGCCAAATTCAAAGAGAAGGGAGGGATTAACAATTTTTTTTCATCAGAGAAGAGGCTGTCATCGCTACATCTGGTCTTTTCTTGACGCCTTTGACCAGAGTTTGTCACTGACGATTTCAATCTATGCTTTGTTGGTCCATCAATCATTGCGGGACTTGTATTTGGTTATTTATAGGTCAATTTTCATTGATCGTTTGGTTTATACTCTTTCCCTAGTTGTGTAGTGATGACTTCTTTTGATTGTTTGTTGAATTTAACATTTCTATTCATAGCTATGGTAGCGTAAGACTTTAGTATCGCATAGTAATTGGAATTGTTTCATGGATTTTATGAGATATGATTCTTAAATTCAATAATTTCATGTTCAAGACTTATGGTATCATGTTTATGTGTTGATTTATCCTTAATTATTTATTCTATGTCTTACGATTGATCACCTTAGTATATAGGAGAAGTATGTATGCAGTCAAGTCATTCTCTTTTGGTTGATATTAGTAGCAAACTTATAGGTTAGTGTCATTCTCTTTTGGTTAACCTATGATCATATGAATATGAGCATGATATGATGCTAATCTGTGTTAGGTCAATATCATGAGATGATAGAGAAATATTCATAATGCGACATGTTTAGTGTATGTTATATCCTCGTTTTGACATAGCGTAATATTAGTTTGGTTATGACATGCTTTATGGTAACCAATAGTTTACTTCGGCAACTCTCTTTTTGTCATACTTAATTAAAATACCTATCATAAATGAACATGAGATGAAAATGTTAGTCGATGATTAAATCCATGAAGAGCGAGAATTACAATTGCCATATATTTTGTCGACATTGATAAGAACCCTTTTAAACAAAAACAAAAAATTCTTTAGTTAATCTATTGTTTCTATTTTGTTCTTTTCTACAACAAAATCCCCCCCCTCTCCCAAATAAAAAAAAAAATTATAGATTGTCAACTTAATACGCAAAATCTGAAAAGGCCATTCTCTGTGCAATCGACTCGTGCTCGTCACTACTATATTTTTGTTGTATTTGTGTTGTATGAAATAGTACAATTATTTCAATTGTAGTACCTTGCGACAGATTCTATTGGATGTGTTTGAGGAAAGAAAGTACTGGGATCATGCTTTTGTTGGATACCTATTAGGTGACACGATTCCTTTTACAGTGATGTCTGATTTTGTTAAAGCCCAATAGAGTGAGGCTCTGAGATACATTTACATGACCAGAGGTACTTCATCTTTCTATTCTCCTCTGATACTGACAAGATGAAGATTTTGAGTTGATCATGGTTTATTCATGAAAAAACCCTTGTACTTCGTGGATGGAGCCATGATTTTGTTTTTGATGTGCAGGCTGTGGATTTAGTTCCCTAGGCTGTATCTTTAGTTTTGGGGAAAGAAGTTTTTGGAGAAGCTGGCTAGTAGGGTTGGGAGGCCAATATGTACTGACCATGTCACTGCTTCTAAGGGAAGAATTTTTTACCCTAGAATACTTGTGGAGGTGGATGTAAAGAAGGAATTGGTTGAGAAGTTCGTCTTCAAAGGTTCTGATAGTGAAAGACATGAATAGCAAGTGGTATTTGAGTGGAAACCTCTTAAATGTGGTACTTGAAATACTTGGGGGTATGGCAACCAAGATTATACTGTGAAGCCTTGTCAAGTTTGGAAGCCTAAGGTAAAGGTCCCTAGTCCTGATGTTCCTTCTTCTGTGGAGCCTAACCATGATGGTCTGTGGTTAGGAGGAAAAGTTCCCTCTTAGCTAATGTAAAGGAAAAGAACCTGTTGTCTCTTGATCTCCTAGAGCTGATACGGCTGGGATATCTGAAGACAGTAACAAGTTCTTGACTCTTGATGAGGCTAGAGCGGAGCAAGTGAATCAGGATAAGTTGGGGATGTTCCTCCTCCCTCTCGTTGGTAAATGATTTGCCCTTGGAACATTAAAGGCATTAATAAGTTTGATAAGCAATTTGCTCACAAACATTTTAGAGCTTCTCATAAAATAAGCTTAATAGCTTTGCTTGAGACTTGAGTCAAAACTAAGCTTTTTGCTAGGGTTAGTAAGGCTTGGTTTGCTTCTTGAAAATGCTTAAATAATTATTACTTTACAATAAATGACCGTATTTGGCTTTCTTGGAATGAGAATCTTTGGGATGTCTCCTTTGTGAATGCCTCTAATCGGATGCTGACCTTTAAGGTAGAAGCAAAGAATGGACTATTTAATGGTCTATTGACAGTCGTTTATGCCTCTAACTCTGTGATAGGTAGATTTAAACTATGGGAGGACTTGCAAGTATTAGGGAGCTCAGTTCAGGTGCCTTGGCTGGTTTTTGAGGACTTTAATGCCTTTGTATCTCAGGAGGGTTCAGCTTATAAGCTTATCTTGTGCTGATGAATTGATGATTTTATCGAAAGCTACTGTGGAATCTCTGGTTGTAGTGAAGGATGTTCTTAATAGCTATTTGGTTTATGTGCCAATGAGAGTAAGAGCCAGCTTTTCATTAGTGGTATTAGTGAGGAGCAGGAGTCCTTATTGCTGCAGTTGATGAATATGGATAGAGGTACTTTTCCTATCAAGTACATTGGTGCTTCTCTATCTTCCAAAAGACTTTAGATCTCTCAATACATGCCTTTGGTTGATAGAATTACAACAAGGGTAGCATTATGGACCTCACGCTTCCTTTCATATGCTGGAAGAGTTCAACTGGTTAAATCTGTACTTATGTCAATTCCGGTGTACTGGTTTCAAGTATTCTTGATCTCTATGGAGGCTGTATTAAGGTCCTTCTTGTGGTTTGATGTGGCTCTCAATAGAAGAAAAGCATTGGTGACTTGGGAAAAGTTATGATGTCCATTGAATAAAGAAGGATTAGGATTTAAAGATCTGAGAAAATGAAATTTGGCTTTGTTATATAAGCAGATCTGGGCCATGGAGAAAGCCAAGGAAAGGCTCTAGGTTCAATGGATTCACTCATATCACTTGAAGGGGTCTTCTGTATGGGACTTCCAGGTGCATAATAACATGTCTTGGAATATTAAGTCCTTATTTGCAGCAAGGGATACTTTGAAGAGATTTATGAGTATATATGGCCAGTCTGTGATATGCTCATCATCTAGAATGGGTGAGTACACAGTAGGATCAGGGTACCTGGTCTTATGCCCTCCTGGTGCTCGATGTATATGGACCAAGGTGATCTAGAATAATGTACGGCCTAGGCATGCGTTTATTGCCTAGCTTTTCTCTCTGAATAGGCTTAGTACTTCCACCTGGTTGTTTGAGCACGACCTATCTGCGAATGCTGATTTTGCATTGTGTAAGCTTGCTTTGGAGACAAGGGATCATTTGTTCTTTTGTTGTTCTTATTCAAAGTTGGTGGTTGAAGGTGTTGTGTAGGAGATGAAGGTGAGGCAAAAGGGACTCCCTTGGGATGAATGGCTGGTTTGGTTGTCAAAGGTGGCTCGAGGCAAGTCACCCTGTGCAATTAAGAGGAGAACGCTGAATGTTGCTATGGTATACTACCTTTGGAATGAAAGAAATCTCAGGTTGTATAGGAAGGAGACGAGGGAACCATTGGAGCCGGTGCATTTCATCGTTGCTGCTGTAAAGTAGCTATGAACTTATGTTCTTAGTTGTTATTTTGTGATATTAGGCCAATATTATTTGCTGATGTACTAGGCTGGCCTGATTGGTTTTGAGCTTGATGTACGCATAGCTGAATTTCTCATTGTACTCGTTTTATCAAGGAAAGAAAAGTTTATGATTGTGCAGAATTAATATAGATTTGAATATGAATAGTTTCGTTGTAATAAAAGGGATACCTTTAATCACGTTCTCTAGTATTTTAATTACCACGATAGCTTGAATAATTAAACTAATCATCTACCCTATATATCATGATAGCATGGATATATAAAAATAGATAATTGAATCAATCAAGATACATACTAACACATGAATTAAATAGAAACATAGATTGGTCTACCATTCGCATGTCAAGAGATCCTAAATAAACTATAGCAAGATAGCTTGGGCTATAACTTATTTAGTTGCTACTTTTATGACCAAAATAGTTTGAATCATTAGGTAGATCAACCTATCAATACATCTAAGTGACCCACTTAGAGACATTCATAAACTAATCAAGTTACAGTTAATGCATAATATCATCTAGTGGTCAATCAAAGTGAAATTATGCATTAAGTATGTTAAAGTTCAAATCTTTGACATTATTCATATGCAAAACAAATCATATTTAATTGACAAATAAAACAGATCTCACAATCCCTTTACTTCGTGTCATTATGATTACTCTTTACTAACTAACTACTCATTATGATATTGGAAAGCAACATAAACATTGATAAACATGCAAAAGTAATTATCATAATCAACATAGATTGAATCAAATGACTAAAGTGCATAAATAATCAATGGAAGCACTTACAAACCAATGAAAAAGATCTTGAAATTGATAATCCAAAACTAACAACTCTGAAAATCTAATCTGAGCAACACAAACGAGGAATATAAATGTTTGAGATTTAATCTAAACCCTAAAAACAGCGATTAAGAACGGCTACTCTATGATAAAACTTAACACAATATGGTGTATTTATAGAAAAATAGCAAAATCCAAAGAAATTTGAAGAAAATTGCGTGAAAATGTCTAAATATCTTTCGATTAAAAGGCATCACGATCGTGACCATTATGTTTCTTCTTCTGTAGATGAAATCTGGGCATGGCGACGATCGTGACGAGCGTGGTACACGATCATGACCAACGTGGAATTGCCCTCTGGCTTGTTTTTGGCTCTTGTAACGATCATGATAGATGATGTAGTGATCGTGACACCTTGTATAATCACCAAAATAGCTCGATATTGATCCGAAACGATCAAGAACATCTTCATATGCATCAAATACATCTTTATAACTCAAAATATCATCCAAACTTTATCTATTTGCATCCAAACATCTTCGAAGTCTTCAAAATCTCCATAAATACTTCGAACCACATACTTTATTTTCATGGAATGCTAAAACCTCTCTTCAAACAACCATATTTGCATAAAAACCATATCAAGAGCAGTATCAACGTCCAAAACACAATAACTAAACTAAAACATAAAAGAACACAACTTAAAACATACTAAATGAAGGAAATTAGCTTAGCAAACTATGAGTATATTTATGCTCATCAAATTCCCCCAAACCAAACCATTGCTTATCCATAAACAAAACAAAGAATAAAGGAAATAAAGACTGAAATGAAAACTTTGAAAAACAAATGAAAACATCTGTGGCTGAGCAATAATGTAATCAATGTGCTAAACAGTCACTCACACTAAACATATGTCAAAAGAACATTCATTACAAAGTCGTCCATCATCCATAATTCACACAACATACGCTACAATAAGCTTGGAGGCCGTGGATGCTTCTGACTACAATAAGCTTACACTTGCATACCTGTGTGCGACGGGGAAGTTTGAAGCGAAGACCATCGGCCGAGTGGAGCACATCTGTCTCACATTTCCTTTCGCGAGGAATCGTTAGAGATGCTTGGAGTTATCGAGTCCGCTTTGCAGCATTGCGAACCCAGATATGTCGCTCTTCCTTTCCCTTGACCTCTACTTTCCGTCGCTGCAGTTCCCAGAGCAGGGCGAGGACGTTGGAGATGCTGGAGGTGATGACGGTGATGGTGACATGGACCGAGATGATGACCGATAGCCTGCTGCCTGGCATGATCATGGAGAGAGTAGCTCGAGGCCTACTCGTCGTTACCATACCCAGTCTGAGGGTGTCATCCTTGGTAGGGTATAACAATGCGAGGAGAGGCTGGGGCACTTACAGCAGACAGTGCAGCAGATTAATGAGCGGACTATCAGGATGGAGCAGATGTTACTTCGGCGAGAGCATCGGGATCAGAGGATCAATGATTGGCATCGCAGTCAGGGTCACTTTGATTCAATGCCACCTTCCCCACCTGACGAGTGATGTTTGATAATCCCCTTTTTCTTTTATTGTTTTTCTATCATTGACGACAATGCTAGGTATAGGTGGGGGGTGCAATGTCTATCGTCATTTGTATTATTTTAAAACTCAACAGTTTAGTTGTACCTTATGGGATATACTTATGTCAGTTCAACTCTATTTCATTTCGAGTCATTTATTTTAGTCAATTTCTATTCTTGTGTTAATTTTCGGGTTATTATGATTTTTAGTTAGTTTAGCTTATAGCCAAAAAAAAAAAAAAAAAAAAAGAAGAAGAAGAAGAAATAAAAAAAAGATTGTGATTTCATCATTTTCTAGATGTTTTAGCAAATGTGATGCACAAGAGTTATAGGAATTATGGAAAATGTTCAACTTTTAGCAATTTAGTGAAAAATGTGTCATATTAGAAAAAGATGGCCTAAGATGAAACCTTTGTCCTATTGCATAACTAGTTAGTTCAAAATATCACTTAGTTTGAATTCCTAGTTAGGCACATGGGGGTGAATTCAATTAAACACGGGATGTGGGTGCAAAACTAGAGCTAGATTCATATAATATTGCAAGCAATAGTTAGTAGCAACTTGAAAGTGGTAAGGCGGAGAGGTAGACATCGAAAACGGACCACAGACATCTATATGGATCAGTTCGCATGTCTGTATACTCTAAGCGGCTCCTTTCCAGGATGTTTTGGTCTGCTTTGACCAACTTCCTTAGCTACCGAGCTCCAACCAAGTTCCTATCCTTATTTCACATACTTATATATGCTATATTACTTCCTTACATTGCATTACTCTGTCCTTCAATTGCTTCTACTTTCAAATCTAAACTTGCTTCATTTATTTATGGTCATTTCAATGTTCATGTTATGTAGACCAAATGAGTTGATCATATTCTATATTCATATCTTTATATACCCAACTCCACAAAAGAGCCCTTCTTTGGATTATTTTGTGCTGTGTGTCAAGTTTGGTTTGGGGGAAAGGTTTTTATTAGGAAGTTGTAATGGGGGATGAATTATTTATGAGTGATGTATGGTTGAAAGGGGTAGGAAGTATTTAGATGATATGATATGTTGTTTTTCTAGCATATTAAAAAAGGAGATGATTATCAAAGCAATCCAGCAAGCAAAAAACATAAGAGTTATTATATCCTTACCTCGATAATCAAAATTACTATCTATTTCTATAGACTAGAGAGGGGACATGATACTCGATAAGATGAGCTTGGATACAAAATAAAAAGAAAAGAAAAAAAAGGGCAAGTTTTGACCTTAATTTGGGTACATTCTCTTTGAGTTTGTCTTTTGAGTATGCGTGGTACTTGTATTCGAAACACAATGCTTTGTTGGGGGATAGAAATTATAAGTAATTGTGTTTGTCACTTGACTCATGGCATGATTTCAATCCTTTTTGACCCTTCAAGCTCCACATGAACCAAAAAAAGCTTACTTGTTTTACCTATCTTCGTCCATATCATCCTGAGCCCTGCTTTGTTGTGATTTAGATGTTTACTTGGTTCGGGTAAGAAGGTGGAAGTGCGCGAATACTAGTTGCTTGCTGTATTATTTGGATTGAACTTTTAGTTTTGCAGATTTATAACGAGTGTTGATATAATTCTCTCGATTATGGGATAATGAGTGGTTCCTAGCTTGGATTTTTCTATGGGATATGAGAATTGTTAGTTTATGTAATATTGAAGGAGGAAGATGAGTTGGCTTGCAGAATTTATGTGTTATGACACTACTTTTCCTATTTGTTATGAGTTCTTTATTTTACGTCGTTCTTGTTTCTTCTTGTGTATTGCTTCGCTTAGGGACAGGCAAACGTTTGGTTTAGGGGAGTTTGATGTGTGTCAAAACACATATGTTCTTATAACTTTATAACCTGCGTTTTGTTTGAGTTTTGTGTCTTTTTGTTTAGAATTAGTTTAGTTTTGTTTTTAGAGTTGGATGGTGCCATAGTTTTGTGTTTTGGTGCAAAATGACTATAGAAGGATGGATTCTGTGCAAAAATGGATTTCAGAGTTGATTGACTTGTATTGGAAGTGCTCAAAGAGATTTTGTATCAAATTGGAGTCCAAAGGGATGATTTTTCATCATGTTTGCATGAGGTGTAGGTGACACGGTCATGTCATATTGTGGCACAACCGTGCTATACTTAAATAGGTGTTGATGTGTATGAAATCACACATCATTTCTTTATTCTAAACATTTGTTTTTATTCCCTTTGTATTGTCTAAATTGCATTTTTAGTTTCATTTTCGCCTTGGAATGTTGGT